>APFE031225909.1:145086-171157 GCA_000404065.3 Pinus taeda | reverse complement strand
CAGGTTGTCAACCCCTTCGCCCTCCACACCTTAACATTAACTGTCGGCGGAGGTTTAGGGGAGTGGGACACCGGACCAGCGAACCCACCTCCCATTTCAAACATGTAATCATTATGTAATAAAAATAGGGGGGGGGGGGATTTGATCCCCTAACCCCTCCTTAACGATTTTCCTTACTTGCCAACATGCCAAACAGCCACCATTGGTAGATCTACCCGAAAACATTATATCAACCTTTTTGCATAGTGCACCCAAGCAGATGGAGGAACAAGGAGCAGGTATGGGAAACGAGGCAGCTTTAATTTTTAATTAATTTTTATGCAAGTGGAACCATGACTAAGCAAAATTTCCAGGAGGGTGAAATTTTTGCAGTGTCCAAATTGGACAAACGTTATGTCAATCTTACACCTCTTAGTGACACGAACGCAATGGTGCAGTTAGTTTCCTGATCTGAGTAGCAGATTTGCAGAGGACCTGGAGGGGGGAATCTTTGAGGAATCTAGGGGGAATCTAAAAGATTCCTTGAGCCCCAGATTCTCACTTTCTCAGAATTCAGAAATTTGACAGTCGATTTTGCACTATTCGACGCCACAAATCTGATGGTGTGTTCAGATTTTCCATTTTCTCATTATATTTTTTGGCCACTTTTCTAAGTGGAGTGCAAGTGTCAACATTCATGAGCGAGCAGTCATTTCCATGTGATTTGATGCCATGAGATCAATGGTCCGAACAACTTTAGTAGTTTGACATCTGCTTCTTCAAATGGCCCTTGGATGTGAGGTATATGCAGTGTGTTCATGTAATTCTTTTGCTATGCATTGTGCTGCATATATCCCTGTTTGATGATTGATGTGGGATCTTGTTTCGTACTTGTTTTCATGGTTCTTGCTTGATGTGATGCGGAATCATTTGTTAGATGTACTTGTTGTCATGATTCGTCATGTTGTGTTTTGAGATGCCTTTGTTGTATGTTGTTGGGATACTCATGTTTTCGTCATGTATGTTTGCATGGAGATACCTTTTATGCCATGTCGGTGGGATGCTCATGATCATCATGCATAAGTTTATGTCATACTGATAGGAGTCTTTTGACTGAGAGTTCCTGTAGCTGAACATATCTTGGAGCCACTCCTACGTGAGGGCATTTTACTTGTATGATAGCGACATCACCTCTTATGTACATCATCACTATTGACAACACTTAATGCAGCGGCCTACACCATCTTGACATTGGGGCCCAGAGATGTAGTCCCTCCTGGACGAACTCCATTATCAACGACTTATGATTTTATGTTGCTGATGATTGTCATGTTCCTTCTTCTTTACAACATGCACATGTATTTAGTTATGTTCTTTTAAAAATGCAATTTAACACATCACAAAAGTAAAAAGGTCTTGGAAGGGTCCTTTGTCACACCCAGACCTGGATTAGTCGGCCAAAAAATTCTCTCATGTGATTTCTACCTAAAGACTTTGTTTCATTCATTATGGATCACAGAAGCTTGAATACAGAAATTACTATCCTATACAGAAGGGCCACTGCTATTAAAGTTCATCACTTTGAACGGTCTCGCGTAAGGGTTTCCAAGTTGAAAACAGATCTAGATTTTCTAAAATGATGTAGAGACTCTTCCCTTGTTCCTCCGTTCACTCAGATTAAGCACCCTCTTAATAATTCTAGTGGCTGTCATATTTTTCTTAATGCTAGCATGCAATTGGTTCGTTTGGAGATTGGTAGGGTGAGAAAGGTTTTGGATTTCATTTCTCGTAATTTGTTGTCTCTACATTTGGAACTTTCAAATCAAATCTTTGCTCCCCTTTGGTCAAGTATTGAGGCATGCTCGGCTCCGAAATCTTCTCGTCTAGAAGAAATATGGAAAGTAAAGTAGTCCAAGAAGTTCAATAAGCTCTCGGAGAAATTCATCTTGCAGCCTAATGAGTCTAGTTGCTTTCGTGGTCCTTCTAGAAGCAAAATTAATTCTAATCAAATCTCTACTCTCTGATCTTGGGTTGACGGTGTTTCTCACCCTTCTTCCATTGAAGGTGAAGATGGAACAATCTCGTATTCATCGGGTGAGATTCCCTCAGGTTCGTTGTCTGTTAATTCTTCTTTGGTTTCTGTTGGTTTCAATAATAGTAGTGGAAGTGGTAATAATAATAATAATAATAATTGGTTTAATAGTAATACTAATAATAGTGATTGTATTTTCACCTCACATATGAATAATAATACTAAGAATGACAATAATAATTTATGTTTGGATAATAATAATAATAATAATAATATCACTGGGCTTAATAATAATAATAATATTAATGAGGTTAGTGACTCTGTTTTCAATTGTGATAATTGTAATAATAATAGGATTGGTAATAAGACTCTAGGTTTGGATAATATTGGTTGTTCTAATTTTCTTTCCTCTTCTAGTAATAGGGTTGTCAATCTCTCTAGCTTTTCTTTTGATCCCCCTGTCTTTAGTCTTTTGGAGAAAGGTTTAAATTTTTCTCTCCTAGAAAGATCTCGGTCGACGATATCATCTATGACATTGAATATGGTATTAGAGACTTACCAGACATCACTAAAGATATCATTCGTCAAGATTATGCGGTTTTCCTTTGAAAGGAAAAGCCCCCCAACAACAACATCAAAAAACCTAAGTTTGATGCTCTCAAATCGTTATACAATAATAAGAATATTGTTGTTCTCAAAGCCGACAAAGGTGGCAACGTGGTTATTCTTGATAAAGATGATTACCGTCAGAAGATGTTGGACCACCTCCATAATAGCGGGAGCTACAAGAAACTCAACAAGGATCATCTGAAGAAGATTTCCAAAAGTGTGGCTCTTGCTATAAAGGTTAGTAGCTCGGTCAGCTCGTTCAGTCATAAGCTTATTGAAAGTTTCCCTCTTACCCCAAAAATCTATGGTCTGCCAAAGATTCATAAGGAAGGGGCTGTTTTGAGACCCATTGTCAACACAATAGGAGGGCCAACTTATCTTCTTTCTAAATATTTAGCCCAAAAGCTTAAGCCCCTTGTTGGCCATACGTCAAGGACTCTGCATCGTTTGTTAATGAGTTAAAGAGTTTCAAGCTTGATCCATATGACAAGCTTGTGAGTTTCGATGTGGTCTCTCTCTACACTAATATCCCTATCAATGAGGCCATCAAAGTCATCAAACGCATCACAGATCCTGATATGACTTATTTAGTTGGTATTTGTCTTACTTCTACTTTCTTCTCATTTGATGGGGAATTCTATGAGAAAACTTGCGGTGTCACAATGGGTTCCCCCCTCTCCCCTATGGTAGCTAATCTATTCATGGAGGATTTTGAATGAAAGGCCTTAGCCTCTTCTCGTCTTCTTCTTAAGATGTGGAGGAGGTTTGTGGATGACACTTGTGTCATCTGGTCCCATGGTAAAGAAAAGTTGGAACTTTTTTTCCTCCATCTTAACAATCAATCTAGTTCTATAAAGTTCACCATGGAATTTGAATGTAATGGTAGTCTTCCCTTCCTTGACGTCCTCCTCTCAAGGAATGATGATGGCTCTTTCTCTTATCAGGTATATCGTAAGAAAACTCATATGGAACAACATCTTCATGCTAATTCTCATCATTTCCCAGCTCAAAAGCTTGGTGTTCTCAACACCTTAGCGACTAGAGCTTTAAGAGTTTCTGATGAGAACCATCTCAAGGAAGAGAAAACACATCTCCTAATTGTTCTCTTTAATAATGGGTATAGTAGACACCAATGTAAAAGGTCCTAGTGCTAAGAAAGATACCAAGGATCGATTTTCTGGTGTTCATCTTCCTTTTATCCAAGGGACCACTAACAAGATTGCAAGGATCCTAAGTAAGCATAAGGTGGCTTCAACCTTTCGGCCTTTAAATACCATCTGGAGCTCCCTTAGATATGTAAAAGACCCAGTGGACCCCAAGAATATGAAGGGTGTTTACGTTATCCCATGCTCTTGTGGGACTCCCTACATTGGTGAGACTGGTTACTCAATTAATCAAAGGATTTGTGAGCATGTTGCTGACATCAAGCATGGTAGAACCTGCTCCTCTACTTTGGTGGAGCATGCAAATAAATATAAACATCACATCTACATTGAGGAGGCCCAAGTCGTTGCTAAGGTTAGTCATTTCCATCATCGTAAATTGAGGAAGGCCCTAAAAATTGAAAAAAGACCCAATAATTTGAATAAAGATGATGGTTGGAATATTAGTAGAAGTTGGACCCCTGTCTTGTCCTCCTAGTTTTTTAGACTTCTTTTTGGGATTTATTTTGTTTGTTTGTTTATCTATGTAGGTATTGGCATCCTTTTTATAGTATTTGTTGTTGATTTATTCTTTATTAGAGTTTATTTTCTTGATCCTTTGTGTTTTTTATGTATTTTATCATCCTATTCATTCTTAACTCCTTTTAGTATTTTTGTTATTTGTTTAATGGGTTGTTGACCCCGTTTTATTTATTGATTATTTTTTCTTTGGATATATATTTATTTATTGATTTATTTATTTTGACTTGTGTATATTTTTGTTTTATTTTAATTATTTTCAATTTATTTTATTTTATTCCCACTAGTTATTTTATTTATCAAATGATCTTGTCTCGATTAAGTTTTCACTCGTTTTTATAATGTTTTTTACTCCCCTTCTTTAAAGTTTTAACTTATTTATTTATTATTTATTTTTAAAATATATTTCTCAAAAACTAGCTGCTTAGTATAGTGGTTACCTATTAATATTTATTTTTAATAAATTAAATGAACTAATATCACAGTTTAAATATTATTTTTCAAAAATTAAAGTAAATTTGGTTTTTTAATAATTAATTAATATATTATTATTCAAACACTGGCCATTTATATAGCTGTTACATATTAAATATTTAATAAATTAATAAATTAAAATCATTATTTTAAATATTATTTTCAAAAACTAGTAATATTTTGGTTTTAATTAAATTATTTTAAATATTATTTTTAAACTAGCCGTTTAATATTATAGCCATTACCTATTAATATTTTTTTAATAAATTAATGAAATAATATCATTATTTAAATATTTTTTTCAAAAACTAGCCGTTTAATATAGTCATTACTGAATAATATTTGTTTTTAATATATTAATAAATTAATATCATAATTTAAATATTATTGTTCAAATATAGCCATTATTTGAAATTATGTCTCTACATTGCTCTCTATTTAAGCCTTTGCCATGGTCTGCCTCTTCATCTGGTCCTGATGATGAACCACACTTGTTGGCTCGAAATGCGTCGTTCAAAAGATTCTCTCATGTGATTTCTACAGAAAGACTTTGTTTAATTCATTATGGATCACAGAAGCTTGAATACAAAAATATACATGTGATTCTTCTAATCCCTTAGTTAAAGAAATAAAAACCACACATACACAAAATAACTATACTAATAATTCATAAGAGTATCGAAGTCTTTTAAATCAATATTCAACATCGCAATCCTTATATTAGTCATGCTCGTAATAACCGTCCATCAATACTTTATTATTTTAATTTATGTTATAAATTATTATCGTTATTAATTATAAAAAAAAATTAATATATGAGTTAAGTATATATACATTTTGAATGTAATGCGATTCTTAACCATGGAGATTCACTCCTACTTAACAATGGAGATTATTTTATTTCTAAATAGGCTTTGTTACAATACCATGGACCAATATTATGGATTACTAATACCATATGCCTAAAAATCACAACTCATATTCATATGACATTTTTTTTAATTAATTTAATTTAAAGGACACAGGAACTAACTACTTTTGGGATAAATCTCAATCTTTGTTTTGTGACTACTACTAAAAATATTATAAAATATTTTGTGGAGCTTAAATCTCTACCATCCACCTAATAATTGTTGATAAATAAATTAAAATTATGAAAACCCATGCCTATCAATGTAATTATTTTATATTAAATAATTATGCATATAGGCATGTCTATTTTGGAATAAGGTTTCCACAATTCTAAATTTAATTATCAATAAATATTATGTGGATGGTAGGGATTTAACCTCCATAGAATATTCTAGAATATTCTTAGTAGTATACACAAATCAAATTCTTAGTCATTTACAAATTCTGAAGGATCTCCTTACCACCTTCTCTTTGGCTACAAGTATGGTCATAAGCCATATTAAATCATCCCTATTTTGGTTTGGGATTTTCAAGGAGGAAAAATTACAAATTGAAGACCTTATCTATATCCTGACATAAGTAATTGATGGGAGTCTAAAATACCTAAGTTTCATTCTAAAGCCCAAACATTATCTCAAATCCTATTGGAAATGTTTACTCACAAAAACAAATAAAATGATTCAGATGTGGCGTGATAAATGTCTCTCCCTTGCTCGTAGACTAGTTCTTTACAAATTGGTCCTTGAAGAAATTATAGTCTATTGAGCCTCTCTTGCTTGGATTCCTATTTGAGTTTTACATAAAATCAAACAACTCTCTATGTGCTTCTTATGTGTGGGAAAATAGGGGAAAATAACCTTTGCCTGCATGACCTAGAACACAATAGCCTTTCCCAAATTAGTCTGAGAATGGGGTCTAAAAAACTTGTTATGGTTTTCTAAAGCACTAGCAGCCAAAGGGATCTGGAAACTTATCCAAGGAACGAGACTTCAAGCTCAAGTAATCCATCAAAAATACATAATGTTTTCATTTATCTGAGAATGGATCAAATCCCTTGGGAAATCATCAAAGAATGGATCCATCATATGAAAGGCTATAATTCAAGTTTTTTCACTCATTAGTCAAAGTATTTACTAGAAAGTGGGTAATATCTCTCAAGTTTTATTTGGTAAGGATCCATGGATAGGGATCCAACAAAGTAATCTCCTTCCTAGACCTCTGGTGCAATAGTTAAATGAATATGGTTTCCATAATCTAAATCAAATGTTTGTTAGAGACTATGTGAGAGGTCAACAATGTTGGTTGTCCCCTATAGATTTGAACTTGGAAGGTGACTATGTAGTAGGATGGGAAAACTACACAAGATCTTTGAAGCACTATTTTCTATCTCTCTCTCTCTCAAATCAAGAAGACCATCTTATTTGGGTTCCAAGTCCACATGGAGGATACTCTCCAAAATATGGATATCTTTGTATGGCTCAAGGCAATGGGCCTCTAGATACCCCATCGTTGTGCCAGGGTGGGGGTTGTGGGAATTGTGGAAGCTTAGATATCCTCTAAAAGTAGATCTTTTTATGTGGCTCCTACTTTAGAATAAATCCCCTAATTTGAATAACCTTTAGAAGAGATCCTTTCATGGACTCAATAAATAATCTTTATGCTCAACATCCTCTGAAATAGTTAAACATATTTTCTTAATCTATCATTTCACTAAGTTGGTTTGGAAAGAGACCAGATATCAGGATCAATAATATGTATGGGAAGGCTCCTCCATGGAACACTAGCTATCATATGTAAAAATATTTCTTAGAAATTTAGCTATTGTAAGTCCATGGCCATAAAGTATCTAGACCCTCCTACTCTTCATACCAAAATAGAGTTTCAAATAGATCTTCCTTGGCCTTTTTTGGATGGGGCCACACAAGGTTATCCATCTATGTGCGACACAAGGGTAACTCTATGTTTGACACCCATGCACTTCATCTCTCTCTGTGAATATTGGTTCAACCACGAACAATTATGTATAATTATTTTCTCTTAATCCTATTATTCAACTTGCTATAAAATAGGGAATATCTTTGTTTAGTATCTATGGGGACTGATAGGTTTTCACCAATTAGATGAAGGGTGCAACAAGACTTAGAAATTATTCCCTTTTGCCTATATATCAACAAATTATACAATAATTTACTTCTTTTATACACATTTTTTTTGTCATATTTATATGATAAATTAAATACATTGATTAGATTTTTATCATAATCCAATTAGATTATAGATATTATTTAATATACCACAAAGATAAGTACTATAACATAAGTTAACTAAATGAAGACCGTAACTTTTTTTTTTAATTGTTGAAGTATAATTTTTTTAATTGGTCATTAAAAAATTAAAGATATTGATTAAGTTTTTATCAATATCCAATGAGGTTAGAGATATTCTTTAATATATTGCAAATATAAGTACTACCGGCCTATATCCATTTAACATCAGCTCTACCAAGTCTAGAGAGAGATCAAATTTCTTGAGGTGCAAACCACCTTTGGAGTGAAAAGAGATTTGATCCCTATTGACGCTTGGTAAATCCAGAGTTAAGATGAATCTAGGTTGGCATTATATAAATTTCACATCTTTATATATAAAAGTATTCTCATTTTCAACTTTATTAAAACCTTCATTTAATTTCTATCCAATATCCACAAAATATGTTTAGTAGTAGTGGAGGTAGAGTGCTTAGATATATCTCAAAAGTATAACGTTTTTTTTTTTTTTAAATTTAATTGAAAAAATGTTATAAAATCAAGTTAAAACAAAATACTTGTAAAATATTTTGATTGTGAAATGAGTTATGGTTTTGGGCATGTTGTATTGATAAGCTATGGCATTGGCCCATAGTGTTGTAACAAAATTTCCTTACAAGTTAATAATATCCATGGTAAAGTGGGGGTGAATATCCACAGTTCAGAATCTTGTCATATTGACATTTTATTGTAAGTATTATGTTTTTATGTGCTTATTAATTAAATTTAAATATGGTTACAAAATCATTATTAGTCCTTACCAAGCAAAGACTTAATCCATTTGTTCATTTACCATTATTAGTTTAGCATTGGCCAATTCAACATATAATGTTCAAGTTTGAAAAATCAATATTTATTTTTCAAAATTATTAAAAAAATATTTTTCAAACGTTTGATTGGAACAGAACTTAAAGGTCTTATTGCAACCTTTACATAATATAATGCCATGTGGATAATTGCATCATATATTCTATGCCATAATTTATAGATGTGGTTCCAATATTCATGCATGATTTACATAATATAATGCCATGTGGATAATTGCATCACATATTCTATGCCATAATTTATAGATACGGTTCCAATATTCATGCATGATTTTTAGATAGTTGTGTAGTGACTTTTTAATCTAAAACTGAAATCCTTGAAAATAGCTCATACTCATGTAAATAACATGTTTACCATAACTTACTTCCCACCATAATTTAAACAAATGCTTGCATAAAAAATGGATAGAAATAAGATGTAAATAAATGTACTTATTAGCGGCCACTTCCCACCATTATTTATGTTTTACACTCTTTTATGAGTAAAATTGTAAATGTGTAGACTTAATAATGGTTACTACCCACACAAGTTTATGCGAGTCCTTGTGCCTTAGCAATTAATTAATTTCTCCACTTCACATCTCAATTGCAAGACTATATGATTGCAACATTTTTTCAATCTATATGATAAAATAAATCTTAATTTATAGCTACTATTATATGTTATATGTTTTAATGTGATATGTATATTATGATTTTCTTTTATCTAAAAAATTGTGAGTAATTTTATTAATAAAAACAAGATTATAACATAACAAATTGAATTTTATTAGTTTGATTATTTTAGAATTTTATTATTAATTGAACCAAAATTGAAATGCTTACACTTATTTACGATATTACAACATTTCTCCTGCACTAAGCTCTATATTATTTTTAACTTTTTATTTTATTTTAATTAAACCAATATGTAAATGTTAAATGTTTACAAACATTTACACAACGACAACATCACCTTTGGACCGACATTTAATTTAATATATATATGTCCATATTCATATATAATTTGATAAAGAAAGTCCATATTCATATATAATTTGATAAAGAAAGTCCATATTCAACATATCTCGAAGTGATGGAGCTGGCACAAGAGGAAACAATATGGTCTTATCCTGCTGTAAATGATAAATTATTGAAGTTGTGGACCTGAAATCTATGTTTGAAGTGCTTAAAATAAAACAAGTATACGGGGAGCATCCTTTTAAAGATTGTTATTTTGTTGAAACTTCACGTTAAAGGGAAGACTATCCAACTCCTTGACACCGAATTTGAAAGCCAATTAGTTGCATAGGTTGATAAATTATGAAGTGCAATAATGGTTTGATAGGGAAAAAATTATGAAGCAAGAATTATATATTTCATGTTATAAAGGTCATTTTTGGGATGTTGATTAAATTGACATATATGTTGATGAAATTAACCTATATGTTATTTTTGTCGTAGACTATTTATATATTATAGTTATATTTAATAATTAAAATATATAGATAGATAATAAATAATTTTAGTTTTAATTTAATAATGAATTAATAATACAAAGTTATTGATGTATAATAATATTTACATTGATTATATTATTTGTGTTATATTTCGAAAGATAGTTGGGTGGGGTATAATTGTAATATTATATATATATATAAAAGAAGATTAAAGTGAGGTTGTAAAAAATTAATTTCTCTTTTAATTAGAGGGCTAGAGTGAGGTTGATGGTATGGTACCAAGGTAGCTTTAGGTATACTCTTTTCAAAGTTCATAAGGCTCAAAATCAATACAACCAATATTTATATGCACGAGAAGCCATTATGATAACAATTTATCAGACAATATAGTTCGTCAATGTAATTAGCCCGGATTTGAACTTCAATATGGAAGATAACAATCATTCCACCCACCACCCGAAATAACTGCAATTGACTATATATATATATATATATATTTCTTTCTAAATTTAAGATTTCTTTTTCAATGTATTTTTATTGTTCTACATTAAAAAAATATATTATGAAGTTATAAGTAAATTAATTGTAATTAAAAAAAATATATGAAAATTTTATGAATGCTTTAAAAAAACTTAAAGATAAATTATACACTTGAAAGTGTGTATATATATATATAATTATCTTATAATTTTTTATATTATATATATATATATATATTATATATTATCATTTCCTTTTTTTTATAATTTTATTTGTTACACACATGTTTTTTGTTTTTTCAAATTAATTTTAATTTTAATGTTGCCTTTGCCATAAATAATTAAATTAGCTGAGGTGTGCTTCTATTTCACATATTTTAGCTTTCAAAGATAATATTGTGAATCAACTATGGGGTAGTGAGGGGATCTCCTCTCTCACCCATTACCCTTTCATAGAGAAGTTTGAGAAGATAATTTTGGACTCTTACTCCCTAAAACCAACTAGATGGAAAATATATGTTGATGATGTCGACATACTATGGTCACATGAGAACACATACTCAGGCGAGTTTCAAACATCTCAATAAAAAATCTGAAGGCATCAAATTTACAATGAAGTTTGAAGAGAACAAGAGCATCCCATTCATAGATGTATTAGTCACTACAAAAGATGATGGGACCTTGGGGCATCAAGTTTTCTAGAAGGAAATATCACATGGACAGTTACCTTCATGCTGACTTTCACCACCATCCCTCACAAAATATTGGAGTACTAAACACATTGGCAATAAGAGCCATGAGAATATCAATTAACAAACATATTGAGCAAGGAAAGGACCACTTAACTAAGGTATTCAGGAACATTAGCTACAAGAATATGGACGTCAAATGGAATATAAGGAGAATAGAAAAAAGGGTCCCATTTCCTCAACTCTCAAACTTCTAATAGGAAAGCATATCTATCTTACATATAAGGAGTGACAAATAAACTTGCAAGTGTCCCTAAGAAAAAATATATTACAACCTTATTCAAACCAATGGAGGCTATCAAACAAAAATTGAGGTCTATCAAAGACAACATTTACCACTACTAGTTTAGAATAATCTAGAAAATAACTTATTCTTGTGGGAAATGTTGTATCCAAAAAGACTATATGATACTTTTAATTAACGATAATAGAACATGCAGCTGACAATAAGAATGAATGCATACGAACCTCAGCTTTGGTAGAACATTCTATAGAGGGAATATGTTATGTTTTCTTAGAAGACACTAAAATTATTACAAGAAAATACCATTATTTTAAACAACTATTCAAGGAAGCTCTTGAAATAATAAAACACACAAATAATTTAAGTGGGGACTCTAGACTGAAACTAAGCGAAAGTTGACTCCCTTTGATCAACAACAAGTAACTCAAGGAAATCAGATATTATTCCTCTATCATATTTTGATTTCTTGGTCCTTGTTCTCCCCTCTTCTAGCCCATCCCTTTTTAGATTTTTATTGGCTTGTAATTTATTTTATAACTTTATTTTCTAACCTAAACTATCTCAATTTATTTATGATAAATTATTGTAATCTTTACATATCCATTTTATTTTAATTTTCTTTTAAATATAAATTATTTATTATGTTATACCCTCATTATAATTCTATTTTATCCTCATAGGCTTATTATTATTAGTCCCTTCCTCATCAGAGACTATAGAATTCGCTTCATAGTCAAATTGCATTGGCTGTGCACTATTTTCTTGTGTTTTTGTTGAAAATGCAACAAGAAAAACCTTGATTTTTCCCTTGAATTAAATTTGGAGAAAAATTGTAATTCCACATCACAAGACAACTTGTACAAGTTAACTAAGTTAATTTGACTTAGTTGGTTCAGTTAATTCGAGTTGAGGGTCCAACTTGAGTCATGTAGAGTGTTTCCTACATTATAGGAGCCCTGGTTGAGCTTATTTTGAGTTGTAATTAATTAATTCACTTTAACTGAGTTAAAGTCAGTTAAACTAGTTCCAACTGATGGAGGAACTAGTAGGAGGTCTAATAGTAGGGTGTTGCTTCATGTGTTCAACCAGTTAACTGATAATTAAGTCATAAATAACTCATGCATGTTAGATATTAGAGTTACCCGGTTGAGATTGGAGTTCAAGGCAACATACTATCAGTTGTATAATCATCCAAACTGTATAGGTGGTGCATGCAGTCAGAGGAAGGCCTATGATGGATTGGGCAATTCCAATTGAGGAATTTCCTTTATTAATAGGGGCTAATTCCCAGGGAAACAATGCAAGGAAATAGAGACTTGGGTAAACAAAAAATTAGTTAAGTATTGGCCAAGGGTTTTCTAGGAAGCTGAGAGATAGGTAGAGATAGTGCAGAGGTTGCTCGGGCTTGAGAAAAGCATTGTAATCTTCTCATATTTTCTTACTAATGCAATATACAGATAGCAGGGGTTGTTAGTTGTGGCTTTTCCTAGGAAATCATTATGTAATGTGTTGATTGAATTCTTTATCTTGTATGCTTCATGCTTTCTTGATGGATTAATTGTTTCCATTGGTGAGTAGAGTAGTGTTGTAGCGGCTACAACCACCCTCCAAAATTTTGGCCTACACCAATTTTGGAGCCTCCCTTGAAGAGTTTCGCTTGATGACTGCACCCACTTGGGTTCACCCTGTGAGACTGGGTGAGTCCTTACATCTGCCTTGCTTGTCTATTGCACTAAACTCTCTGCATGTTGATGTCTAATTCATGCTTGCGACCGTGTTTAGGTTATGCCCAAAGCATTTGCTTCGTATGTTTTTTTTGTGTTCGACATGAAAGCATCTGTCGCACTCACACACGAAGTCACATTCACTATCGCACAAGCGTTGTCCCGATCATAAACGATCAATCATGAGTGTCACGCTTGTCGCTCGCACCATTGGTCAGTCGTGTTGAACATGTGTGTCTGGATGATTTGGTCGTTTCGTCGTCAAGTAATGTGAGTGTGTGTTTGTATGATCACCTACGCATCTTTCTGTTGTTCACACACTTAGTCATTTTTGTTGAAGTTTTATCGAACAAACTCCTCACTGACAGCCGGACCATCACCTTACTTTTGACTTAATTGACTGTCAACCAGAACAGCGCAGAAGCACCAAGCTAGTTCCTTCAAGCAGCGTTGCCTACAAGCAACTCAAGCAACACTCATGCTTGCCACATGGATAGACGACCAGTTGTTCATCTAAAAAATTGTGCAGTGCTCATGACTAGGCCTCCCGCTTCCCATCAGTCACCTCAACTCAAAAATTGCATAGAAATGATAAGTAGGCCAGCCTTCCGGCCTTAGTACAGTATTCCTAGCTAGCAGCTCCCAATAGCCAATTGGAATTTCCCTCTGGGAATTGCAAGTCTGGTTGCCAATGAACCCAACATCCAATTGGAAGTTCCCTCTGGGAATTGCGCAAGTCTGGCTGCCAGTGACCCCAGTAGCCAACTAGCAGTTCCCTCTGGGAATTGTGCAAGTCTGGCTGCCAGTGACCCTAGCAGCCAACTGTCAGTTCCCTCTGGGAATTATGCAAGTCTAGCTGCCAATGACCCCAACAGCCAACTAGAAGTTCCCTTTGGGAATTGCACAAGTCTAGCTGCCAGTGATCCTAGCGGCCAATTGGCAGTTCCCTCTGGGAATTGTGCAGTGCTGGCTGCTAGTCTCCTGGGCAGTTCCCCTGAAAAACTGCGCAATCCTTGTCTGCTGACCCTTCATGCAGCCCGACCCATTCCTCTGTAAAATTGTGAAAATCTTGCTTTCCATCCCTTGTTGACTGTCTGTTTCGGAAAATGCGCAGAGCATGTCTGCCTTGCCCTCCTGCAGCCTGGACTGTCCCTCCAAAATTTGCGCAATTTTTCCTCTCAGCCGAGCCAGACCTTACAGGAAGTCATTGTTGACTCAAATTGTCTGTCTCCATCCCTCAGTGACTCTTACATAGTTTTCATCAGCAGTTGCCCACAACCATCATCCCGCATCACAGCCCTGCTACCTCTCCCGATCCCCCACATCCGAATGATCATGTGTCATGGTGGAATAGGAATTTTTGGATTTGATGTCGTCTCGTCATGAGTGACTGCAGTTATAGGTACACCGACAAACATGTCAATACGACGAACATGATGAATGAAGGGAGCACATGTAGATGGATAGGTTCACCAACAGACGAATGAATGAAGCATGTGAAGCGGACGAATGTGACGAACATGCACCTTCGCAAACAAGTGAGCTTGTCAAGCCTTCCAACATGAAAG
This sequence comes from Pinus taeda, assembly GCA_000404065.3. Lineage (NCBI taxonomy): Eukaryota > Viridiplantae > Streptophyta > Pinopsida > Pinales > Pinaceae > Pinus > Pinus taeda. The sequence goes on along the minus strand of APFE031225909.1, from coordinate 156,136 downwards.
AAAGGAACAACATGATAGAGCTTCATTAAGCGAACCAAGAACCATAGAAGACTCCGCGCACTTCACCATGCAGAGGTGAAGCTATGATACACTATGAAGACATCCATCACTCAACAACATTTTAGCTTGACATGCACTCTAGCAGCAGCACGAATGTACCAGCATTGTCATGTCAAATCATGTCGAGTCAAGTCATGAGTCATGTTGCCCACATCTCTACTATGGGCTTATTTTCAATCAATCTGATGTAACGTGGAAGTCCAAGAGACCCACTTGTTGAACACAGAGTCATGTAAGTTGGAAAGTCATGGAAGTCAAATGGTCACGAGGGTAGTCAAACAGCCACAAGGGTCAGTTTCACCCTTGGCTATAAATACCCCCCTCATTTGTACATGAAAGGACTTTTCACCTCAGCTCCTCCCACATAGCCAAGAGAGTCTATAATATTTTCTTTGAGGAGTAAGTAGCGGCTCCAACACCCCGCTAATGCAGTTAGTGATGTATGGTGTAATGATGTGTCTTAGAACTTTCACTTAATTTAGAAGGTTGTCAACAAGCCAACGCATTTTCATACATGTATTGTATTTGTTGTAAGACTAATCTTTAACATTTGTAATGCATGTTGCTTTAACCATGTGTTCTACATTTGAACTGATTCATTTGTTGTAATGCATAATCTATTAATGGAAATGTGTTGTATATGTTGTTAATGATATCCCGTCCATGTCGACTACTTTGCCAGACATCATACAGACCTTTCATATGAACCTTGTTGTAACAACCGTTGCACTTGTCTCAGACTGATCCGTCACTGTTGTACATGTTATCTTACTGTTTGGTCAATTTAGTGTGTCCTAAATTGCTACATTAATTTGTCAATCTGGGATTTGTAAGTTGACAAAGTGTGGCGCACTATATGTGCAAGATAACCTATCTCTTACATTTTGTCGTTTTTGGTTTTTTTTATTTTTTATTTTGGGTTTATCTTCGTTGATTTCCTAATGTGAGATGGAAATTCTAAAAGACAAGTATGGATATACATGTTCAAGGCAATGATGTCCTTTATAATGATTTCCAAAACTTCAAACTTAAGGGGTTTAAAACATGCAATGATAAAATTAATTCCTAAAAGAAAATGAAAATGTGCCACTATACTAGTCAAATAAACAGTGAAGTATTGATCATAAAACCATTATCCTTGTTGTTGTCTAAATACAAAAGAAATTGTACTCAAAGAAATCCAAAAATTGCAAGTAAAGTAAAGCTAAAATCAAATTACATCAACTCATATTCTGACCCCTCACCATTAGTCTCGCTCTGGCTTTCGGAGGTAACTGATAATGACATGAGCAATTTAATATCTAATTTGCAGAAAAATAAACTAATATCAAATTACACACTCATACTTCAATCCCTCACCATTAGTCTCGCTATGGCCTTCGGAGGTAACTGATAATGACATGAGCAATTTAATATCTAAGCCAACTAATAAAGCCAATGAACAGAACTAAAATAAACAAAACAGAGCTGGAATGAAAAACTAAGAAATGTAAGTCAGCGGAAAGATAAAACTAATTCCATGTCATTAGTCATTGTAAAACTATTTGCAAATGCCCGGGCTGCCTACTGTAATCTGGAACAAATACATTGATCAGAGTTAACAACAATGGAAAGCATGCAAAATTATGGACAAAAATAAAATGTTAGTACCATAAGAAATGCAATATATACAAGTGAATAACTATGGCATAATGAACGTAAAAACACAGCATGAAACTATACAACAATAAACAAAACCTCGGCATGTGCAGGGGCCCTCTGCACAACCTCGGGCAACAACTATCAACAACGAATTATGCTCAGAAACAGAGTCTTCTCATATATTCATAATGTAGTCATAGCGATGAAACAATGTCACAGCACAATGGGCTCGTTAACATTCAACAATTCATTCAAAAGACTAACTATGATGCGTATGGAGACACATTATTTATAACAGAAGGATACATAATTGATTTCCTAAAAATTGCGCTGAAAGAGGACACATGAATGACAACGTCCACGGATTTAGCATCATGGCTGCCGAGATGATGAAATCTAATGAAAGTGGCTTGTTGGATTTACATCGTGGGCAGCCTACAGGTGTTAGTGTGCCTCCAGAAGTCTAGAAAGGGTCACGAAAGTCTTCACGTGCTTGAAATGGAGTCCTGTTGTTGTAGGACTTCTCCTGTTTGACCACTGCTTGACCCCCGTTGACTACGGCCTCCTTTGACGAATCCAACTAGACCTATAAGACATGAACCATGTCCACATCATTTCCAACTTGCCCATGTGGCTCGATCTGCCTGATGATACCTGTGATGTAGACTTTAACAAAAATAGCTGCGGAAAGTTGACCCATCTGCGGAAAGTGACAAGATTCCACAACTCATAAGCAAAAATCTAGTTCAAATAGCAACACAAAGACATAGTCAAGAAACCACTTTAATTGCTCTTTTATAACTAATATGCAATGATATTGACAGCTTAGGAGGTTCAGGTAAATGGAAAGAAGCTAGAAAAAGGTGTAGGAAAGATGCAAGTTTGGGGCTCAACAGACCCCCACTGTGAAGGTGTTGCATGTCCCCATGAAACCAAAATTTTTACTATCCCCCCTTCAAACCATATGTTCTGAAGCTTTTGCTAGTACATCCAGCCCCCTTCTTCTCTTTCTTGGTGCTGCTAACATCTTGGGCTTCTTCATCAAGCATCTGAATTTAAGATTGATCAGTTCTCTACTTATCTTCTTGAACTTTTTCTTCAATTTATTGTTCTTTTTCTGCCATAGTCCAAGATGTAGCATGGTATTATCATGAATGATCTTATCCAGTCTTCTCTACTCCTTTAATGCTTCATTTTCATGTTTAATATGTCTATTTAGGACCTCTAACTCAAAATTTTCTTGTTTCAATGACTGGATTTGAGCGTCTTGTGCTGGATGAGGCTGGATGGATGAGGTGCTAGGACCTGTGGCTCTCTTTTCCAAGGATTCTATATAATCATACATCTCCTACTAATTCGGGTCTATCTCAGGTGAAGTTTTCCTTGCGCTGACCCCAAATTCCTGTTGAGGAGAACTAATTTCATAGCTTGGCCGAGAAGGACTCATGTCAACATCTGGAGGACTAGTTTCAATGTTTGACTGAGAATGAGGTGGACTACAGCCAGCTGGAGATTGTTTTGGTGTCCCTTCTCCCAAATCAATAAAATGGGGTCCCTTTGTTTGTGCCTTCCTCCACTTTCCCTTAAGCTTGCTGCTTCTTCTTAAATGCTGTGGGCTAGTGCCCTCTTCTTCAATACTCTGTTTTCCTTTTTCTTTCCTCCTGTCTGTAGTTGATTTCCTTGGAGGTGAGTTAGCCTTTCAGATAGTCGCTGGTGGTCCTCTTCTAAGGAGGGCTCTGGTGATTGGTAAACATCCTCTATGTTTTTCTTCTCTTTCAATTTCTTTTGCCTTTTATCCTTGGTTCTTTCTAGCTTCTCTTCTTGATCAACTTCTTTGGTTTTGCTAATAGGAGGGTTTTGAATTCTTATACTAGTTTCCCTTTTCCTATTTTTCCTTACTGTACTGCTCTCGGGCACTTCAGGTGGATCTTGAAAATAATTTCTCACTAAAAACTGTTCGCAGGTATCCCTTTGTTTCCTCAATTGGTCTTCAATTAAAATCTTCACCAGCCCATGATGATATAAGTGGGGTTCTATATCCTCTACATTCTTTTGGACGGTTGTAGCCATCTTTTTCAAGCTCAGCAATAAAAAGTAAGGTAGATTCAGGGTTTGATTCTCTAAAAAGTTCATCAACAGTCGAGTATGATACATATACATTGCTCCAAAACGACCCTCACATGTAATGAACTTTTGAATAACCAACAGTAAACTAGCCCATTTCTCTTCTAAGGCATGAACAGGGATTCCTCTTTTGAATATAGTCACATGCATACCTGGGTTATGTAGGATCACTCTCCAAACTTCCTCGCCAATGCTCTTGTTCTTGAACCAGCGTTCACCTTCTTGAGGGAGTTCTGTAGCAAGTGCTATGGATGCTTCTGTAACTATAAACTTGAGGTCCCCAATTTCCACCTCCAAGCCGTTGAAAGACCTCACAAAAGCTTTTGTAACCTCCTTATTGTAGCCTTTAAACTTTTGAATAAACCGAAGCCATTTTGCCTTTTTCAATATGTTCTTGACTTGCAGGTATCCTTCTATAAATTTGGGTCCCTCTGGTTCTGCCTTCAACAACCGACCCATTCTTTCCTTATGTTCTGTAATTTGTTTGCGTGAGAAGGTTTTAGCGGAGGTGAGACGGCTGGACTAGTGGGTATGAACAGAGTTTATGGAGAAAACTGGTGACTGTAGGCGGAAAATAGAGGATAGGCAGCCGAGGTGAATTCACGGAATAGAGAAGAGCCTTATGTGAACGAGGTGGTAATGTAGTCGTGGCTTCAATAAAATAGTAGGGGAGTGATGGAAGAATTTTTAAAATGGACGCCTGTGGAGTAGACATAAGCACATTAATGAAATGGTTGCAGAATCTATGCGGTGGAGGAGAACCGTAATCAAATCAACCACGTCTCATAATTACAGGTGGGGTGTGAAAATGCATCAAAACTTGAGTTAGATATGAGAATTAATCATGAGGCCGTTGGAAAAATAAATGTATGATTCATGGAGGAATGTCGTGGAATGAAATGGTAATGGAGGCTATCACGCTAATCATTGCATATAGTTGAGCTTGTGATTTAATAACTATGAAAAAATGTGTTTTGAATGCCATTTGAAATAAATTTTTGCTCATACCTTGGAATATTTGCCACTTGTTGTCCATAACCTTTGATCGATTGCCTTGTTGATGCCTTTATGTGCCCCATGTCCTCGGTTATACCTGCATTTTTTTATTTTTATTATTTTTGCCTATCATCTAACTACCAATGTTATATGAGAGGGTGCTAGTTGCGGAAACACAATTGGCTGCAGAATCAGTGAGCAACTGCAGAAACTGACTCTGGCTGTGGAAACTAACTCAACAATCTTATAAATGAATGAGATGGATAAATGATGACTGAATGGATGAAAATGGTCATAAATTTTTTTATTAGTGGAATTAAATGAATGAAATGAAGAGTTATGGAATGGAAATGAGATGGAGTGGAATGGAAATGAGATGGAGTGGAATGAAAAATGAGAAAGAGAGAGATTTTTTTTTTTTGAAAATATAGGGCGTCAGGAGTTCCTGATTTTCGCCATGTATTTTCTGTATAAGACTGCCAATCAGTGATTGGTTTTCAGGCTTATACATTTTATTTTATTTTTAAGAAAAGAAAAGAACAAGAGCTAGGCTGGTGGGGAAGAAGAATTCTTCTTCACCAGCCTTATTGCAGAACTATCTTGAAAGATCTTGACAAATTCCTCTTTTGAGAGTGGCTTATGATAGATCTTTAGTCGGAGGCCATTCACAATAAAAGGAGTTTGATGTTCATCAATGGTATTGATTCTTACTGCTCCATTGCTAAAGACTTTGTCAATCTCATATGGCCCAAGCCAATGAGTCTGAAATTTGCCTTTGAAGTCTTTAAACTTGGAATCAAATACAAATGCTTAGTCTCCTTCTTGAAACTTTTTCTCTTTGATGTATTTGTCATGCCACTTAGCTCTTTGATATTGAACTAGATCAGTTCTGAGGATTGCCTCTTGTCTAATCTCATCTAGCTCATTCAACTGCTCCATTCTATGTTTTTGGGCTTCTGATAGATCCATCCCCAACTGAATTTCCATCTTGAAGGTTTTGACTTGGAAACATGACTTCTTTCCCATAAACAAGTTCACAGGGAGAATGTCCTATTGTATTTCTCCATGTAGTTCTGTAGGCCCACAAGGCTTCAGGAAGCCTTTCTACCCAATCTCTTTTGTGTAGATGAACAGTTTTGGTGATGATACTTTCGAGAACTTTGTTTGTAGACTCCACTTGACCATTTGCTTGCGGATGGTAAGGAGTAGATCTTCTGTGCTTGATTTTGTATTCTTCCATTAGCTTCTCCACCAAGTTAGATGTGAATTGACTTCCCTGATCTGTCACAATTTCTCTTGGAACACCAAAGCGAGTAAAAATATCCTCATAAAGAAAATTAACAACTGAATTTTCAGTGGCAGAAACTAACGCTTTGGCTTCTACCCATTTAGTGACATAATTAGTACATACCAATATATACTTCTTTTGCTTAAATGGTGGATTAATAGGTCCAATGAAATCTAAAGCCCATTTTTCAAAGGGTTTAATGAGTACCTGTGGTTGCAATGGCATTTCATTTGAAAGGGTAGGTTTCCCTACTCTTTGGCAGCTGTCGCACATTTTGACATATTTTTTTGCATCTTTAAAGAAGGAAGGCCAAAAATATCCCAAAGAGAGGATTTTATAGGCTGTCCTTTTGTCAGCAAAGTGTCTGCCACATGTTTCATCATGACATGCCTTGAGGATGTCAGGCATTTCATCTTCCCTAACACATCTCCTGATCACAAGATCTGGCCCTGTTCTAAAAAATTCGTTATAAATCCATGAATATTTTGAACTCTCTTGAATAATCTTTCTTCTTTCACTAGGAAATATGTGTGGAGGTAATTTCCCTGTAACCAAATAGTTAGCAATATCTACATACCAAGGGGTCTTAGTAGTTACTGCAAATAAATATTCATCAAGAAACTTATCCTCTACATGAGAATCTTCTTTAGTATTCTGAATCCTAGACAAGAAATCAGCTACTGTATTTTGTTTCCCTGGTCTATACAACACAATAATATTGAATTCCTGTAAAAGTAGGAGCCATCTTGTAACTCTGCCATTAGTAACAGGTTTGTTCATTAGATATCTAATCACAGAATGATTAGTATGAATAAAAGTTTCATAGCCTATTATATAATGTCTCAGCTTATTGATTGCATGAACAACAGCTAAGAACTCTTTTTCAGTTACACTATAGTTAAACTCAGTGGGAGTCAAATTTTTACTGGTATAGTAAATGGCATAAGGAACTAAATCTATTTGACCCAACATAGCTCCTAGAGTTGTATCTGAAGCATCTGTAGAAATATGGAAAGGGAGTTTCCAATTTGGTCCTCTCAAGATAGGTGCTTCAGATATTCTTGTTTTCAAATTTTCAAAGGCCGATTGACAATCAGGATCCCATTTGAATTCATAGTCTTTTGTAAGCAGTTTGAAGAGTGGAGATGCTATTTTAGTGAAGTTTTCTATAAATTTTCTATAGTATCCAGTAAATCCTAGAAAACTTCTAACATCTCTTTGACAATTTGGAATAGGCAACTTGGAGATGGCTTCAACTTTTGATCTATCAACTTTAATCCCATCTCCTGAAATGTGATGTCCTAAAACAATACCTTCAGTAAACATCATAAAGCATTTTTAATGGCTTAATGAAAGGTTTGTTTCTTTACATCGTACAAGTAATTTTTCCAATTTTTCTAATGCTTCTTCAAATGACTCACCATAAACTGTAAAGTCATCCATATAAACCTCTACACAATCATGAATTAGATCAGAAAAAATTCCTAGTACTACTCTTTGGAATGTTGCAGGTGCATTACATAACCCAAAAGGAAGCATTCGATAGGCAAAATTTCCCCATGGACAGGTAAATGTGGTCTTATCTTGATCCTCAGGTGCTACCTGAATTTTATTATAACCACTAAAACCATCCAGAAATGAAAAGTACTTTTTTCCTTCTAATGTATCTAATACTTGATCGATAAAAGGCAAAGGAAAATGATCCTTCAAAGTTGCTTTATTCAATTCCCTGTAATCAATGCATACCCTCCATTTACCATTCTTTTTAGGTACTATAACCAAAGGAGAAACCCATCGGCTATCTGAAATTGGATAAATGAAGTTTACTTTGAGTAGTTTTTGGAGCTCTTCTTTCACTATCTCCCTAAGATTTGGATTCATCCTTCTCTGAGGTTGTCTGATTGGTCTACTATTTTTATCAATATAGATATGATGGATGCAAGTCTTAGGATCAATACCTTTCATATCTGTATACCCCCATGCAAATACAGTAGAATGTTTTTGCAAGACTTTGGCTAGTTCTTCCTGTTGTGACTTTTCCAAATTTTTGTTGATATTTAATGTTTTTCCTGGAAAAATCTCAATGGTAGAACAACCGAACTCTTCCATAGAGTAAAGAGACATTTGTCTTGATGATAAATATTAAATGTCAGAATCCAACTGAAATTGTGTGGGGTCATATTCTGAACATGTCTCAAAATTTTATAATGTGTTCAGAATTTGACTATCCTCACTGATTTCATAAATGGTAGAGATAGGTTGTATAGTGTCCTCATCATCGACCCATTCATTATCTCCTACTTCTGTAATTGCTTTTGCTGGAGGATACAAATTGAATTTCTTTTTTGAATTACCATTAGAAATGTACATATCCCCAGATCTATAACTAATGAAATCATCAGTTGTGGCTAGCCAAGGTCTTCCTAAGATAAGTGGGTGCCCTCCTAGATTACTCTTGGGAATCAAAATCATGAAATCTACTGCATATTCCCAAGAATATAAGGAGACTGAAATATCTTCTAATACACCGTCTGGTTTAATTATTGATCTATCTGCAAGTTGCAGTAAAGTAGGTGTAAAGAGGAGATTAAGAAGTTTAAGTTGTTCCATAGTCTGTCTACTCATAATGTTGATAGCAACCCCTAAGTCAATCAATGTGTTTGGAATTTCTATCCCATTTATATGTGTCTTGAAAATTAGACTACCTAGATATACATACTTCCGCATGGTAATTTTTCCCATCATGATATCTGCATTTTTTCCTACCAGGTGGATTCTTCTTGTATCTCTTGGTTTCCTTCCTAGTCTTTTGAGACTCAACTCCTTTATTGTTTTTGCTAGAATAGGAATCTCTCTAATGGCTTGTAGCAAGGGAATCATGATACAAACATTCTTTAATTCATCTAGAAAATCATAGTTAGGCAACAAGATTTGTTTTTCCACTCCTTTATCAATTTGTAATCTTTCAGGGAAAGGAGGTGTGGATGAAGATGCAGGTTGCTAAACTATAGGAGTTGTGGGGGTTAACTTTTCTTTCTCTTTTTTAATGTTTGAGTTTTGAAGAGATGCTTCCTCAGAACCTTTATTGGCTTTAAGAGGGTCCTCCTTAGAGGTATCTTGCTCTTGGACATCTATAGAAGGTTTTTCTAAAACTCTACCAGACCTGAGTTGTACATCATTGAGAGGAACAATCATATAGGTAGGAAATTGTTGTCCTTATATCATGTAAGTATTTTGAGGGTTTTTATTGTTAGGATTTGGCAATGGCTGAGAGGGTAGTTGATTTTTCTTTTGTTGAAATGGAAGCATGAGTTGAGGATTTGGATTTTGTTGAGAAGGTTGTTTTTGAGGAAATGGTAATGAAAGTCGTGGATTTTGATTTGGAAGTTGTGGAGTTTGTCCGCTTTGAAAAGATGGAGGATATTGGTAAAATTGAGCAAATCTCCCATAAGGATTTTGCATCCCTTGTGCCCATGATTGATATGGATTTTGAGGTTGGGGCCAAGGTTGTTGCCAAGGATTCCAATTTGGTGGGGGGTTGAAAATTCATAGGATTGTTAAACCTTGATTTTTGTTGCCCCTGCCAAGGTCTTCTTGCAACAAAAACAAAGAGAATTCTACTGAATATGGATTCTTATTGAAAGACGGCTTTGAGTCCAGGAATTGAAGGACAATCCTTGGTCTCATGATTCTCTGAGCAAATCATACATGTTTCTACAACTTTTTCATCCAAGGGGCATTCCCTTAGAGCATGTTTCTTCCTACATTTTGGACAAAAGATGGCTAAAGCATCAGTTTCTGCTTTCTGCTTGTTTTGAATTTTAAGGGTGTCTAGTTGTTCGCTAAGGCTCCCTAAGATATCAGTTTTGAATTCATCAAGCATATTGCCAATCTCTGCCCTACTTACTGATCCAGTTGCAGATTTGTTTGCCCTGATAAGAGAAGGATCTCTAGGCCCTTTTCCTCTTTTAGATTTTCCTCTCAAGAGATGGACACATAGTTCTGCTATGTCACAAAGCAGAAGTTGAGAAATGTCTCCCTTCCCCATAATGTTTAAAATATCTATCCATTCATATCTAATGGCTTTCAATAAAATGGCTTTCAAAGTTTCCTCATCTAAGTTGCTCATCTTTTCTCTTTTTAAGTTGTATTGAAATCTTTCAAGTAAATCCTCCAAGTTTTCATCTTCCTTTTGTACCATTTTAGATACCTCATCCTTGTATCTAAAATGTTTGTTTCATATCATTCCAAGTCATAATAGATTGGGTGACTATTCCCATGAACCATTTCAAAGCGGCTCCCTTTAATGTTGAAGCAAACATTTTGAGTTTTTGAGAGTCTTCCATATAGTCATAAGTTCGGCACACTGCTTCAAACTCAAACAGAAATGTTTCAGGATCCTCACTTCGCAATCCATAAAAGTTGGGGAGGACAGATGGTGAGATTTTTTTCATCATTTTGTGAGTTTCCTCATCAACTATAGGGAATCCAAATGAGTTATCTCCTTCCCTATTTCTTCCGTTATTACCTCCACCTCCACCATTGTTGCCTCCATTATTTCCTCCTCCTCTACCTCTACCTCCGAATCCATCTACTACTTCCTCTGTCATGATAGTTTCTTTAGAGTCCTCTGGTTTCTCTATCAAGGGTGGATGAGAGGGAGTTTCTTCCTTTTCTCCTTCAGGTGATTCTACTTCTTTAATTACAATATTCTCTCCTGCAGAAGTAAAGAAAGGGTCTTCTCCTAGATGAGATTTGGTAGATAGTGTAGGAGAATCCTCTAATTCAGCTGCTACTCCTTGAATTCCAGGAATCTTAAGGTTAGTAGTAGATGGTGGTGAATCTTGTCTATGCCTTGAAGAAGCTGGAGTTGTGAAAATCGAACTCTTGGCTCTAGCTATAAACCTTCCCCTAGAATCTCTTGCTCTATGCATGTCATTT
>APFE031225909.1:112209-135347 GCA_000404065.3 Pinus taeda | reverse complement strand
AGTGTTGAGCACGAGACTTTAGATCAACATCTTCGCTCTGTTTGTCCCATCACTCACCAGTTCGTGGAAGAAGTTGGATTGATCCCAGACAGACATCATCTTCCATGCACAATGAGGAAACCAAAGGCCACTCCCACGATTGTTTATGTATCGTCAGTGGAAGAAGCAACCCTTTCCACACTTGAAGGTCTAGGGGAAGCTATCAAAGACGGAAATAAATCTCCCATCCTCTGGCAAAGTGAACAAGGCACTCTAGTGATCTTGGGATCAGGATTGGGTATAGGAGGTCGAGGGGAAGGCAGTGGAGGAGGCAGAGGTGGAGACGAATCAACAGACTCAAATTTGGACACATCAGACTCTGAAGGAGAGGAAGAGTATGAAGAAGAAAAAGAGATCGTTGACCCAAATCTTGAATGGATGACTCAAGGACCATTGGCTCTCCCAACTATTCTGCAAAAGATGCCGAAGTAAGTGGAGAGAATGAACATCAAGTTTAACCCTGACAGTGCGGTGAACGTGGAATACCACTTAGACAACTTCTACCTACGACTACAGACCCTTGAGGTAGGTTATGACGATGTAGCATGTAGATTGTTTCCATGTTCCTCGGATGGTCAGGCAGCTACTTGGTATCACATCCTTCTGCCTAACTCCATATAGAACAGGGGTTCTTTCAAACATCTATTTCTTGAGAAGTTCGTTGATGACAAGACCCCAGCCATGCTACTCAAAGAATTGGGAAGCCTCAAGATGGAGGGAAATGAAAAAGTGAAAGATTTCAATCAGAGGTTTACGCGTATACTAAATATGTCCCCAACAGACACCAAGCCTCATGAATCCATCACCACTGATTACTACACATCCACATTGCCAACCATAATTTTGCAGTTTGTCAAGTGAGCTGCGAGCCCAACACTATTGGAAAACTGTGAAGAGGGTATCAGTGTTGAGAAATACTTGTGTGCAGTTGGAGTCATCAAGGATGATCAATCGACGAAGGAATCCAAGGATGTGAGTAGGAAGTCCCAAGAAACGGCGAGCAAGGGTAAAGATGAGGAAGCAACTGACATTGAGACCCTCACTCATCTTGTCAGGAGCTTGTCCACTGAAATGTCCAAACTCAAACAATGTAGATCAGACACATTTTCAAGCAGTCACCTACATAGGCAGAGACAGGCAAGAAACGCATCAAGCAGCAACCAGTTCGTTCCAAAAATTGCGCAGAAGCTCGTGTTCAGCTCAAATGGTGTACAAATCCAATATTTTGTTCTTTCCACAAAGAACATCATACTGGGAACTATTGTGTGGGCTAGAAGTGAGTCACAAATACATTTTACAGTTGTACACTCGAGGCGAGAGGCAATATGCAGGAGCAACTGGAAGACACATGCAATGATGAAGAGGTTGCACCTGATGAGACATCAAGCTCTGAGCATGTGGTGAACACGTATTAGTGCTTGAAAACAATGGAAAAGATGAACACTGAGAAGTAGCCCTAGAAGTAAACTAACCATTATAGTCTTAGAAGCAAAGGGGCTCCCCCCACACTGAGGGAGATGCAAGAAAAGGTCAGACTACTCATAAGAAAGATTGATCCACCGGCTCCCTAAAAGCAACAAACACAAAGCAAGTCCAGGAAGACAGCAGCAGATAAGAGTACATCCATGAGCAGCAAGTTGCGAAACACTCCGCTAGACAACACGAACATCCGTTCCACCTCAGACACCTCGGTGAGTCAATCACCTCTGGACTACAACATTGTTGATGACATGAAGAAAACTTGAGCAAACATTAGCATGTTCGAGTTGTCTAAGATCCAGAGTCAGCAAGATATCTTGTTGAGCACTTTGGGCAGACATCACTAGACAATGAAGCATCTACCGGCCAGGGAGCAAGCACATCTCCCAGATCACTTTCCATAGTGCTCAATATGCTTCGGATGGAAGAAGAAAAATCAGATTGCCCTCCATTCCTACTTTCATTTCAAGTTTTTAATTACAATGTTCACAACTGCTTGGTTGATTCGGGTGTGGCAGCCAACGTCATGCCACTCTCCATTGCTAAGAAGATCAATACACAATGGAGCGAGACATTTGTGCGAATCATCCAACTTGATCGAACATTGGTACTAGCCATTGGTGAACTGCAAGATGTGAAAATCCAACTATCGCATGACATTCGAGTCCACCAATGCATCAACATAATTGTTGTGGACATACCAGAAGCATATGGTTTATTACTCAGCAGAGACTGGTCTAGCAAGCTAGATGGATATTTCGCTATAGACTGGTCTCATATGTGGCTTCCATACAAGGGCAAGTGTAATAAAATCCAGGTAGAATCTGAGAGGTACATGAAGCATAATGTCACTCCCATCAATGGCGAGAATGAACTATTGTCTCTCGCAAAACTCATGTTTAGAAACTGCCTCCTTGAGACAATGTTGGAGTGTTATCCAACACAGCCAACTCCAACCCCACCAGACACACAGTTGGGACTCCTTCCTTGCCCAATTGATGGTAATGAAACTTGTACAACACATTGTACCTATAGTAGTAGTAGTAGCAGCGATAGTAGTAACAACAGTGCTAGCACATCAAGCGGTCCATGTATAGATGAGTTGTGGACTTTGTACTTCGACGGATTAAAGACACAAGATGGCTCAGGAGTCAGGTGTGTTTTGATCGACCCTTGCAACAAGAAGCATTTGGTGTCAAGCCGCTTGGATTTTGAGTGCACGAAAAATGTAGTAGAATATGAAACACTCATGTTGGGCTTGCAGAAGGCCATCAGCCTCAAAGTGGTCATGCTTAAAGTGGTAGGTGATTCAAAGATAGTGGTATGGAAGGTATGTGACACCATTCACTATTTATCACAACCTCTAAAAAACTACCAAGAAGAGGTATGGTGACTAATCTCAAACTTCCAAGCATTTAATGTCATTGATGTGTCGCATACGTGTAATGCAACTGCCAATGCACTAACAAATACAGCCTCAATAATGTCACCGATTAGAGATAGATTCACTATTGAAATCTTGTACAAACCGTCTATCTCTGGCACCATAACTAACTTACGTGTGTTTAATGACGATCAACAGATACTACATTTTATAGCTAACGCTGACATTTTCAAAGATGCAACAATAGACGACGACAAGCACGAGCAGTTTCTGCAAGTAGGAGTTGATGACATGAAAGGCCACATTATCAAAAAGGGTGTGGTATCACTGGAAAATCTATATGACTTACAAGAGTGGTTCCAAGGGCTAGGAACAACAAGACCCATAGTTCCACCATGAGGCACGAACTGATAAACCTAGGAATAGAAAAGGATCCAAAGTTTGTTAATCTTGGTACATGTTGTACACAGCAAGAACAACAAGCCTTCATCCGCTTGTTCAAACAGTACCGAGATGTGTTCGTGTGGGCGTATGGTGACCTGAAACCTTATGACACATGGATCATCCAACATATCATCCCAATCAAGGAATGGTTCAAGCCATATCAACAAAACCTGAGAAAATTACATCCATCACTTGAGTACCTCATACAAAAAGAGCTTACTAAATTGTTGGATTCATGGATCATATATAAGTTCATCATTCTACTTGGGTCTCCAACCTTGCGCCTGTACGAAAGAAGTCTAGGGAAATCCACTTATGTGTCGATTTTCGGAACGTTAACCACACCTCGGAAAAAGACAACTACCCAGTGTCATCTATGGACCATATTTTGCAAACAGTATCTAGGGCACAAATGTTCTCTCTCCTTGACGGTTTTTTAGGATACAATCAAGTTCTGGTAGTCGAGCCTAACAGACTCAAAACTACTTTCCATACCAAGTGGGGTATGTTCACATATAAACGAATGCCATTTGGGCTTGTAAACACAGGCGCAACGTTTCAGCACACTATGGAAATTGCCTTTCACGGACTCATTGGGCAGAGCGTGGTGGTATACCTCGATGATGTGACTGTGTTCTCAAGAAGACAAGAAGACCACATACGCCATTTTAAGAAAATATTCGGGCAATGTTAAAGATACAGGATTTCCCTGAATCCCAAGAAGAGTGTATTCGTCATGTCAGAGGGGAACCTCCTCAGACACATTGTTTGCAAGAGCAGGATCAAGGTGGATCCGAACTAGGTCCAAGCTATCACACGGATTCCTCACCTAGTCAACAAGAAATCTATAGAATCCTTCTTAGGCAAGATAAACTTCATTCAGAAATTCGTCACGAATTATGCGCAAATAGTCAAGCCCATGCAGGACATGATTAAGAAAGATGTAGTGTACACCTAGGGTAAGAAAGAAAAGCATGCATTCGCCCAGATTAAGCAAGCCATTGCCGAAGCGCCTGCACTTTACAACCAAGATTTCAAAAAGGATTTCCTGTTATACACCTTCGCTTTCGATAACTCACTAGATGCAATACTCGCTTAGAAAGATGAAGCTAATGATGAACATGTAACATCCCAAAAATAAACATGTAATTAATTAGATTAATCAAGTAATTTATAATCAACATGCAATTTATCAACTAATTAACATCAAATTTCAAAACTATGAGTAGAGACAACTTACCTGTGATTTCGGGGTTGAATGCTAGTTGAAGTCTGCTAACTGCAACAAAGTCTTGGGGATGACTCTCCACCCAACCGTAGGCTCAATTGCACAAAATCTTGCTACAACTAGCCACCCCCGAGCCCTCCATCAACTTACTACTGCCAGGGAATCCTTTGTCTCATAACACTATTCTCCCAAGAGAATGAACAATAGAATATTGGAATGATAGAATGCCTCCCATCTTCCTCACCATCTATTAAAAAGAGAAAACATTGGAAGGGGAACCACATGCACACACTCCATCTATCCACATGCAACTTGATTGCTTTCTTGTTTTATTTCTTTTGTTTTTTTCCTTTTTGATAGCTTTACTGATTTTTTACTGCTTTCTTGTTTTATTTCTATTTATATTTATTTAGAGCTTTAGTTTGTTATTTATTATTTTTTATTATTATTTGCTATTATTTTTATTCATTGTTTATTTTTATTTTCTTGTA
Source organism: Pinus taeda (assembly GCA_000404065.3). Lineage (NCBI taxonomy): Eukaryota > Viridiplantae > Streptophyta > Pinopsida > Pinales > Pinaceae > Pinus > Pinus taeda. Next base: position 130,282 of record APFE031225909.1, on the reverse strand, counting down.
TTTTTTTATTATATTTTATTTTTTATTATTTTATTATTAAGGGACATTACATACTCTCCCACTTTAAGAAACTTCATCCCGAAGTTAAGTTGAATTATTTAACATTTTATTTTGTTATTTATTACTTCATGTTCGCACGACACCCTCTGTTGAACTAGTATAACCAGCAGGCATCGAAAGTTTTCACAACACCTGGGAAATCTCAAGGAATCCATGTCCTTTTTCCCACTTTTGGAACCAGGAATAAGCCTCCCCAGTCTGTATCCTAGTCCAAGGTTGATCTCAATGTAGAAATTACCAAGATATTTTCTAGTTTTTGTTCAAAATGGAATGCAAGCATTACTGACACAGTTATTCGTTTATGTGATTTAACTGTTTAGACATGAAATGATTTTAAGTATAAATCTATGAATGTTTAGATTTAACTAACTCCACATCAATCACATAATAATACCATAATTCAAAAATTTTGTTACGGAGTTCATCCCTCCTGGACTACGTCTCTGGGTCCACCTCAGAAATGTGCATCCACTGTATTCCTTAAGTCAAGAGAAATATTGCTTACAATGAATCATTAGTTGCACTACTGATGTTGCAGATATGGATCATCTCTTGAAAAGGATACTTGAATACAGATTCTTATCCTTCAACAACTAAGAAAGGATGAGGATGAATTGCACACTATTACTGAAGAACTAAAGCTTTATGGACCTTTGACTGTATGGTGGCTGAAAAAAGTTTGAAAAGTCGAAGTGGATCTCGTCAATCATCAACGTACCTTGACACTGAAACTATGCAAGTAAGGATGTCCTTTTCTCCTTCAATAATTTGCAAAAAGAAACTCTCCACCAGTCATATTTGATATGTTCTCCAGAATGTTCACTTCATCTTGAAGTGGAGAGCACTATCTCCTTTCCTCTCAAGTCACTCCTCCTTTACAAAGAAACATCCCTTTATTTTTTATATGGGGAGTTTTTAAAACTTGGCAAATTGAATCCCTTCATATCCTAGAAGAGATATTAAATCCCATTGAATTAATGGTTTACATAACTCTCTCATGTTTGTTATGACACCTAGTGTCTTTGGATAATGGTGTTGTTAATAGACAGCACCCTTCTTGCATCCAAAAAGCCACTTTAGAACTATATGGTATAATTTTAGCCCTGATGCCTAACTAACCGGGTGGAAGATTCAACGTTCTGCATATGAACATGCAGAATCCACTAATGGTTAGGCTGACTGTGCTCTGATGGTTCAGCTCTCACCTAGTGGATAACAGTGTTATGATCACATGTCCGTGGCTATCCCTGCAGTTGCAGTGCTGACATCTGGTGAATAATGCCTCAACTCTCTACGCTCACATGATCTGGTTCTCCTGGCGGTTCAGGTCTCCACTTTGGTTCTGATACAGTTTGGAACCTGACTGTTTGGTTAACCTCCGACGGTCAATACCATAACTGCTCACTTGTCCTCTGACGCAGTTTGGAGCATGACTATTTGGTTAACCTCCGATGGTTAATACCATAATTGTTCACATGAATCATTGTCCCTGATGTGGTCTCTGCCTGTGGTTTGGACTGTATAATGTTTTAATTGTAATGTTTTACAATGATTTCAAAACAATAGGCCGAGAGGGTTTAGCACCTCAGTTTGTGCATTAATTCATTGTCTTAATATATTACGATTATAGCATAGGGTCCGAGAAGGTTTAGCATGACCCCTTTTTAACATATGATAGATTTTATTCCCCCTTTACATGGTTTCTCACCTTAGCCTAGGTAGATTTGCATTTGACACCTAGTGTTTTTTCCTAGGATTTTGATTTAGACCTAGGACCTTAGATCTAGGTTTTTTAGTACTTTTCACCTTAGGATTTCTTATCCTTTAAGGTTTACAAAGTGGAATTTAGAAATTTGACATTCTTAACACTATAGAGTTATTACAATCGTAACTTTTTGTGTTTTTTATGACGTCTTTCTTTGATGTGATGATGATGTTGATACTGATGTCAATACTCATGTCGAACTGATGTCGAAACTGATGTTGTATTGATGTCGAACTGATGTCAATACTGATGTCGATATTGATTTCGAACATTTAAACTTAAGTCAACGACCATCTTGGTCGAAAACACCTATTTTATTACATTGTCGATAATTACTTATTTCAAAATGACCATATCAGACATTTGGTAATTTTGATGAAATTTTGAGAATCCAAAATTGGATCACACCTCCCAACTAAAAGAACTTTTGGTTCTCCAAAAGTTTTATTACAATTCTTTTTGAAGAAAAATTTAATTCTATAACCTAGTTACATCTCTTCTAGATCTAGACAATTATTATAAACTCATATAGCATATGGCATAAAATCTGCCAATTTCCATTTGGCATTTGATTGTTCTCCAACAGGTGACTTGGATACATCCTGGGCTGCTGGTGTCGATGTTGTTTCACTTGGAAGGATTAGACAATTTCCTTTGACATGCCATGACAGTTTGCATTTCTAACAAACTTTCTCCTTTGTACTTGTTGATTTTTCAGAGTTGTGTGCTTCTTTTGCAGATTGAAGCAAAATTTTCCCTAATTGCTTCTTTACCTGAAGTTTCTTGTCATCTTATGATGTCTGACTTTTTGTAGCTCCAATTTTCTTGCTATAGACCTTATGTTTCCAACATTGCTCTACACAGTGCCAAGAACTACTACAAAATGTGCATGGATATATTCTCTTAACTGTTTCTATTACCCTATTCTGATAAAAGAAGTCACTATCAGAATCATTATTGCTAGAGGATTGCGGTTTCTTACCTTCTTTATCCTAGAGCTTCTTTGGTAATAGTTCAGGATGCATTGACCAACATTGGTCAGCGATGTGACCAAGCTTCTTGCAATAGTCACATTTCATCAAATCACATTCTAGACCCAGATTCTTAGGTCTTTCTTGTACCGTGATAGGTAGAAGCCTCCCTTGTTCATTTCTTACCAAGCCTTTGCCTTCTTGGTATCCCATGGCTTTCATCATGGACAATCCTTTGCTTTCAGGAACCACAATTGGTTTCTAACTAGAAACTTCATCAAACTCACTTTCCGATGATGTTATTGAATCAAACTTTTCCTCAGCCAATGATTTGGAAAAAGATCCAATGCCTTCCATTACTGACTTTGGTGAGGATGAAAGAGAAGAACTACTTTTAACTTCTTGTTGAAGAGAAAGTATGGGATTTTCTCTATTTGAAGCCGCATCTTTCATGAGAGGACTACTTCCTCTTTGATTCCTCCTCAATTCTTCTAATTCAGATTGCAAGCTTTGCTTGTTGCTCTCTAGCGCTTGCACCATCCTCCGTAATGTAGCACTTTCCTGCCTATACTGCAGATTGAACTCTTCAAGTTATTTTAGCCTTAGCTACTGTCGAGAGTTTTTGCCCATATTATACCTGAAAAAGAGCTAGATTACTCTGATATCACTTGATATGAATGCGAAAATTACCAAGATCTTTTCTAGTTCTTGTACAAAATGGAATGTAAGTGTTACTGACATAGTTAGTTGTTTATGTGATTTAACTATTTAGACATGAAATGATTTTAAGTATAAATCTATGAATGTTTAGATTTAACTAATTCCACATCAATCACATAATGATACCATAATTCCAAAAGTTTGTTAAGGAGTTCGTCCCTCCTGGACTATGTCTCTGGGTCTGCCTCAAAAATGTGTGTCCACAGTATTCCTTAAGCCAAGAGAAATATTGCTTAAAATGAATCATTAATTTCACTACTGATGTTGCAGATATGGATCATCTCCTGAAAAGGCTACTTGAATATAGATTCTTATCCTTCAACAACTGAGAAAGGATGAGGATGAATTGCATACTATTACTGAAGAACTAAAGCATTATGGACCTTTGACTGTATGGTGGTTGAACAAAGTTTGAAAAGTTGAAGTGGATCTCGTCAATCATCAACGTACTTCGACACTGAAACTTTGCAAGTAAGGATGTCCTTTGCTCCTTCAATAAACTGCAAAAAGAAACTCTCCACCATTCATATTTGATATGTTCTCCAGAATGTTCACTTCATCTTAAAGTGGAGAACACTGTCTCCTTTCCTCTCAAGTCACTCCTCCTTTACAAAGAAACATCCCTTTCTTTTTTATATGGGGAGTTTTTAAAACTTGGCGAATTGAATCCCTTCATATCCTAGAAGAGTTATTAAATCCCATTGAATTAATGGTTTACATAGCTCTCTCGGCTTTGTTATGACACCTAGTGTCTTTGGATAATGGTGTTGTTAATAGACAACGTCCTTCTTGCATCCAAAAACCCACTTTAGAACTATATGGTATAATTTTAGCCCTGATGGCTAACTAACCGGGCGGAAGATTCAACGTTCTGCATATGAACAGGCGGAATCCACTGACGGTTAGGCTGACTGTGCTCTGGCGTTTCAGCTCTCACTTGGTGGATAACAGTGTTCTGATCACATGCCGGTGGCTATCCCTGTGGTTGTGATGCTGACATCTGGTAGATAATGCCTCAAGTCTCTGCGCTCACATGATCTGGTTCTCCAGGCGGTTCGAGTCTTGGGTACGGTTTCAATATAGTTTGGAGCCTAATTGTTTGGTTAAGCTCTGACGGTCAATACCATAACTTCTCACATGTCCTCCGACACAGTTTGTAGCATGACTATTTGGTTAACCTCCGACGCTCAATACCATAACTGTTCACATGAATCATTGTTCCCGATGCAATCTCTGCCTATTGTTTGGATTGTATAATGTTTTACAATGATTTCAAAAAAATAGGCCGAGAGGGTTTAGCACCTCAGTTTATGCATTAATACATTGTCCTAATGTATTAGGATTATAGCATAGGGTTCGAGAAGGTTTAGCATGACCCCTTTTTAACATATGATAGATTTTATACCCCCTTTACATGGTTTCTCACCTTAGCCTAGGTAGATTTGCATTTGACACCTAGGGTTTGTTCTTAGGATTTTGATTTAGACCTAGGACCTTAGATCTAGGTTTTTTAGTCCCTTTTACCTTAGGATTTCTTATCCTTTAAGGTTTACAAAGTGGAATTTAGACATTTGACATTCTTAACACTTTAGAGTTATTACAATCATAACTTCTTGTGTTTTTTATGGCATCTTGCTTTGACGTGATGTTGATGTCGATACTAGTGTCAATACTGATGTTGAATTGATGTCGATGTTGAATTGATGTCGATATTGATGTCGAAACTGATGTTGAATTGATGTCCAACTAGTGTCAATACTGATGTTGATATTGATGTCGAACATTTAAACTTAAGTCGACGACCATCTTGGTCGAAAACACATGTTTTATTACATTGTCGATAATTACTTATTTCAAAATGACCATATTGGACATTTGGTAATTTTGATGAAATTTTGAGAATCCAAAATTGGATCACACCTCCCAACTAAAAGAACTTTTGGTTCTCCAAAATTTTTATTACAATGCTTTTTGAAGAAAAATTTAATTCTAGAACCTAGTTACATCTTTTCTAGATCTAGACAATTCTTACAAACTCATATAGCATATGGCAAAAAATCTGCCCAATTCCATTTGGCATTTGATTGTTCTCCAGCAGGTGACTTGGATACATCTTGGGCTACTGGTGTCGATGCTATTTCACTTGGAAGGATTGGACAATTGCCTTTGACATGCCATGACAATTTTCATTTCTAACAAACTTTCTCCTTTGTACTTGTTGAGTTTTCAGAGTTGTGTGCTTCTTTTGCAGATTGAAGCAAAATTTTTCCTAATTGCTTCTTTACCTGAAGTGTCTTGTCATCTTCTGATGGCTAACCTTTTGTAGCTCCAATTTTCTTGCTGTAGACCTTATTTTTCCAACATTGCTCTACGCAGTGCCAAGAACTACTACAAAATGTACATGGATATATTCTCTTACCAGTTTCTATTACCCTATTCTAATAAAAGAAGTCACTATCAGAATCATTATTGCTTGAGGATGGCAGTTTCTTACCTTCTTTATCGTGGAGATTCTTTGGTAATAGTTCAGGATGCATTGACCAACATTGGTCAGTGATGTGACCAAGCTTCCCGCAATAGTCACATTTCATCAAATCACATCCTAGACCCAGATTCTTAGGTCTTTCTTGTAATGTGATAGGTGGAAGCCTCCCTTGTTCATTTCTTCCCAAGCCTTCACCTTCTTGGTATCCCATGGCTTTCATCATGGATAAGCCTTTGCTTTCAGGAACCACAATTGGTTTTTGAATAGAAACTTCATCAGACTCACCTTCTGATGATGTTAGTGAATCAAAATTTTCCTCAGCCAATGATTTGGAAAAAGATTCAATGCCTTCCATTGCTGACTTTGGTGAGGATGAAAGAGAAGAACTACTTTTAACTTCCTGTTGAAGAGAAAGTATGAACTTTTTGCTATTTGAAGCTACATCTTTCATGAGAGGATTGCTTCCTCTTTGATTCCTCCTCAATTCTTCCAGTTCAGATTTCAAGCTTTGCTTGTTTCTCTCTAGCGCTTGCACCATCCTCCGTAATGCAGCATTTTCCTGCCTATACTATTGATTGAACTCTTCAAGTTATTTTAGCCTTAGTTGTTGTTGGGAGTTTTTTCCCATATTGTACCTGAAAAAGAGTTAGACTGCTTTGATACCACATGATCTAAATGCGAAAATTACCAAGATCTTTTCTAGTTCTTATACAAAATGGAATGCAAACGTTATTGACACAGTTATTTGTTTATGTGATTTAACGGTTTAGACATGAAACGATTTTAAGTATAAATCTATGAATGTTTAGATTTAACTAATTCCACATCAATCACATAATAATACCATAATTCCAAAAGTTTGTTACAGAGTTCATCCCTACTGGACTACATCTCCGAGTCCACCTCAGAAATGTCCATCCACTATATTCCTTAAGCTAAGAGAAATATTGCTTACAATGAATCATCAGTTGCACTACTGATGTTGCAGATATGGATCATCTCCTGAAAAGGCTACTTGAATACAAATTTTTATCCTTCAACAACTGAGAAAGGATGAGGATGAATTGCACACTATTACTAAAGAACTGAAGCTTTATGGACCTTTGACTGTATGGTGGCTGAACAGAGTTTGAAAAGTCAAAGTGGATCTTGTCAATCATCAACGTACTTCGACACTGAAACTATGCAAGTAAGGATGTCCTTTTCTCCTTCAATAACCTGCAAAAAGAAACTATCCACTAGTCATATTTGATATGTTCTCTAGAATGTTCACTTCATCTTGAAGTGGAGAACACTGTCTCCTTTCCTCTCAAGTCACTCCTCCTTTACAAAGAAACATCCCTTTCTTTTTTATATGGGGAGTTTTTAAAACTTGGAAAATTGAATCCGTTCACATCCTCGAAGAGATATTAATTCCCATTGAATTAATGGTTTACATAGCTCTCTCAGGTTTCTTATGACAACTAGTGTCTTTGGATAATGGTGTTGTTAATAGACAACGCCCTTCTTACATCCAAAAACCCACTTTAGAAGTATATGGTATAATTTTAGCCCTGATGGCTAACTAACTGGGCAGAAGATTCAACGTTCCGCATATGAATAGGTAGAATCCATTGACGGTTAGGCTAACTGTGCTCCGGTGGTTCGGCTCTCACCTGGTGGATAATAGTGTTCTTATCACATGCCAGTGGCTATCCCTGTGGTTGTGGTGCTGACATCTGGAAGATAATTCCTCAAGTCTCTATGCTCACATGATCCGGTTCTCCTAGCGGTTCAGATCTCCGCTACAATTCGAATACAGTTTGGAGCCTGACTGTTTGGTTAACTTATGACGGTTAATATCATAACTGCTCACATGTCCTCCGACGCAGTTTGGAGCCTGACTGTTTGGTTAACCTGCGACGGTCAATACCATAACTATTCACATGAGTCATTGTCCCTGATGCGGTCTCTGCCTGTGGTTTGGACTGTATAATGTTTTAGTTGTAATGTTTTACAATGATTTCAAAACAATAGGCTGAAAGGGTTTAGCATCTCAGTTTATGCATTAATACATTGTATTAATGTATTAGGATTATAGCATAGGGTTCGACAAGGTTTAGCATGACCCCTCCTTAACATATGATAGATTTATACCCCCTTTACATGGTTTCTCACCTTAGCCTAGGTAGATTTGCATTTGACACCTAGGGTTTGTTCTTAGGATTTTGATTTAGACCTAGGACCTTAGATCTAGGTTTTTTAGTCCTTTTTACCTTAGGATTTCTTATCCTTTAAGGTTTACAAAGTGGACTTTAGACATTTGACATTCTTAACACTTTAGAGTTATTATAATCATAACTTATTGTGTTTTTTATGACGTCTTGCTTTGACGTGATGCTGACGTCAATACTGGTGTCGATACTGATGTCAAAATGATGTCGATATTTATGTCGAAACTAATGTCATACTTATGTCGAACTGATGTCGAACTGATGTCAATACTGATGTCGATATTAATTTCGAACATTTAAACTTAATTCAACGACCATTTTGGTCGAAAACACATGTTTTATTACGTTGTCGATAATTACTTATTTCAAAATGACCATATTGGACATTTGGTAATTTCAATGAAATTTTTAGAATCCAAAATTGGATCACACCTCCCAACTAAACGAACTTTTGGTTCTCTAAAAGTTTTATTACAATGCTTTTTGAAGAAAAATTTAATTCTAGAACCTAGTTACATCTTTTCTAGATATAGACAATTCTTACAAACTCATATAGCATATGCGATAAAATATTCCCAATTCCATTTGGCATTTGATTTTTCTCCAGCAGGTGACTTGGATACATCCTAGGCTTCTGGTGTTGATGTTGTTTCACTTGGAAGGATTGGACAATTGCCTTTGACATGCCCTGACAATTTGCATTTATAACAAACTTTCTCCTTTGTACTTGTTGAGTTTTTAGAGTTGTGTGCTTCTTTTACAGATTGATGCAAAACTTTTCTTGACTACTTCTTTACCTGAAGTGTCTTGTCATCTTCCAATGGCTGACTTTTTGTAGCTCCAATTTTCTCGCTGTAGACCTTATGTTTCCAACATTGCTCTACACAGTGCCAAGAACTACTACAAAATGTACATGGATATATTCTCTTAACTATTTTTATTACTCCATTCTAATAAAAGAAGTCACCATCAGAGTCATTATTGCTAGAGGATTGTGGTTTCTTACCTTCTTTATCCTGGATCTTCTTTGGTAATAGTTCAGGATGCATTGACCAACATTGGTCAGCGATGTGACCAAGCTTCCCGCAATAGTCACATTTCATCAAATCATATCCTAGACCCAAATTCTTAGGTCTTCCTTGTACCGTGATAGTTAGGAGCCTCCCTTGTTCATTTCTTCTCAAGCCTTTGCCTCCTTGGTATCCCATGGCTTTCATCATGGATAAGCCTTTGCTTTCAGGAACCACAATTGGTTTCTGACTAGAAACTTCATCAGACTCACTTTCTGATGATGTTAGTGAATCAAACATTTCCTCATCCAATGATTTGGAAAAAGAGCCAATGCCTTCCATTGCTGACATTGGTGAGGATGAAAGAGAAGAACTACTTTTAACTTCTTGTTGAAGAGAAAGTATGGTCTTTTCGCTATTTGAAGCCACGTCTTTCATGAGAGGACTACTTCCTCTTTGATTCCTCCTCAATTCTTCCAGTTTAGAATGCAAGCTTTGCTTGTTGCTCTCTAGCGCTTGCAGCATCCTCCGTAATGCAACATTTTCCTGCCTATACTTCTAATTGAACGCTTTGAGTTCTTTTAGCCTTAGCTACTGTCGGGAGTTTTTTCCCATATTGTACTTGAAAAAAAGATAGACTGCTCCGATACCACTTGATCTGAATGCAGAAATTACTAAGATATTTTCTAGTTCTTGTACAAAATGGAATGCAAGCGTTAACTGACACACTTATTCGTTTATGTGATTTAACTGTTTAGACATGAAATGATTTTAAGTATAAATCTATGAATGTTTAGATTTAACTAATTCCACATCAATCCATAATAATACCATAATTCCAAAAGTCTTTTACGGAGTTCATCCCTCTTGGACTACATCTTCGGGTCCGCCTCATAAATGTGTGTCCGTTGTATTCCTTAAGCCAAGAGAAATATTGCTTACAATGAATCATTAGTTGCACTGCTGATGTTGTAGATATGGATCATCTCCTGAAAAGGCTAATTGAATACAGATTCTTATCCTTCAACAACTAAGAAAGGATGAGGATGAATTGCACACTATTACTAAAGAACTGAAGCTTTATGGACCTTTGACTGTATGGTGGTTGAACAGAGTTTGAAAAGTCGAAGTGGATCTCGTCAATCATCAACGTACTTAGACACTGAAACTATGCAAGTAAGGACGTCCTTTGCTCCTTCAATAACCTACAAAAACAAACTCTCCACCAACCATATTTGATATGTTATCCAAAATGTTCACTTCATCTTGAAGTGGAGAACACTATCTCCTTTCCTCTCAAGTCACTCCTCCTTTACAAAGAAACATCCCTTTCTTTTTTATATGGGGAGTTTTTAAAACTTGGCAAATTGAATCCCTTCATATCCTGGAAGAGATATTAAATCCCATTGAATTAATGGTTTAGATAGCTCTCTCGGGTTTGTTATGACACCTAGTGTCTTTGGATAATGGTGTTGTTAATAGACAGCACCCTTCTTGCATCCAAAAACTCACTTTAGAATGATATGGTATAATTTTAGCCGTAATGGCTAACTAACTAGGCATAAGATTCAACGTTCTGCATATGAATAGGTGGAATCCACTGACGGTTAGGTTGACTATGCTCTGGCAGTTCAGCTCTCACCTGGCGGATAACAGTGCTTAGATCACATGTTGGTGGCTATCGCTGCAGTTGCGGTGCTGACATCTAGTGGATAATGCGTTAGGTCTCTGTGCTCACATGATCTAGTTCTCCTGGTGGTTCGGATCTCCACTACGATTCCGATACAGTTAGGAGCCTAACTGTTTGGTTAACCTCCGATGGTCAATACCATAACTGTTCACATGAATCATTGTCCCTGACGCAATCTCTGCCTGCGATTTAGACTGCATAATGTTTTAATTGTAATGTTTTACAATGATTTCAAATCAATAGGTTGAGAGGGTTTAGCACCTCAGTTTATGCATTAATACATTGTCTTAATGTATTAGGATTATAGCATAGGGTTCGACAAGGTTTAGATGACCCCTTTTTAACATATGATAGATATTATACCCCCCTTTACATGGTTTCTCACCTTAGTCTAGGTAGATTTGCATTTGACACCTAGGGTTCTTAGGATTTTGATTTAGACCTAGGACCTTAGACCTAGGTTTCTTAGTCCTTTTTACCTTAGGATTTCTTATCCTTTAAGGTTTACAAAGTGGACTGTAGGCATTTGACGTTCTTAACACTTTAGAGTTATTACAATCATAAGTTGTTATGTTTTTATAACGTCTTGCTTTGACATGATGTTGATGTCGATACTGATGTCAATACTGATGTCGACATTGATGTCGAAACTGATGTCGTACTGATGTCAAACTAATGTCGAACTGATGTCAATACCAATGCCGAACTGATTTTGATATTGATGTCGAACATTTAAACTTAAGTCAACGACCATCTTGGTCGAAAACACTTATTTTATTACATTGTCGATAATTACTTATTTCAAAATGACCATCCTGGACATTTGATAATTTTTATGAAATTTTGAGAATCCAAAACTAGATCAAAGGCTCGCCCCAAGGCTCGTGCCCAACTCAAACCTCATCTGCCCCAAGGCAGGAATTCGATACAGTACTCAATGAGTTCGGGCATCTCACAAGGTTGGCCACTCCCTCCACAACTCACTAAGATGCACAACCCTAGGCATCGAAGTCCTTACACCCCCACCAGACTTCGGCATCCCAATCCAATAATAGGCACCTAGCCTAGAACATCAGGCACTTGGCCTCCTCAAGATGGTTCCATAGCCCTTCAAGAGCTATCCATCAAGAGCTACACAAGACAAAGTAACCACTGACATATGTAGTGTTGATTGAGTTTGTCCCCAACCCATATGGTGTACTTATTCTCCCTCGTGCGTATGGGCTCGCACGAGATCATCAAATAAACCGGCCTTCTCGGCCCATTTGTGGAGTCCTGTCAATCATCACACCTAAACATGCAACCAATGTATTAGCTATACCATCATAGTATTATAGAAAGTAGTCCACATGCCAAGTCTTGCATGTCATCATGAGAACATTCATCATTGTTAATCACAACATTATGCATGTCATAAATCTACATACAATTACCATGTGCTTCACATCATAATATCCTCCTAATTTATTGCATCAATGTATCAACATCAAAGGCATATCATCACATGACATAATAAATGAACCACATGTCAACATAAGGCATATCATAACATCACAAATCCTATGCCACTTTATGCATATCAAATTCCTCATGACCATACAACATCATTATCGTAACAACTAAATAAATATGTGCATCATTATCATAATATCATCATATCATGAAACCTCATCCCAATATTATAATCAACAATCCCATGTTGACATGATCGTTAACTGAAACCATAACTAAGAACATAGTGTATGATTTAGATATATCAATAAAATTTAAATAATAAGACAGAATTTAGACATTTCACAAAAAAATTATTAAAAAAAATGTTCCCTTTACATGATCCTAATTTCATAGGAAAATTCATCATTATAATCCATTTACTTCCCTTGATCTTTGTGTCAAATTCATTGGAAATTTTTCATTTACTTCCCTTGATCTTTGTGTCAAATCTTCAAAAAAACTTTTAAAATCCATCCTTTGTTTTGAGTACTACTACCACTTCAAATTTTTCTAAAACTCTTGACAATTTTAACAACTAAGATCATTTAGTTTACTTATTTAAGGTTCACTATCCATCAAAGACAAAATAAAAACCATAATTCTATCATAGTCGTTATCCAACAAATTATTCATACTTATCAACTCTACTAAACACAAAATAAACACTTATACATATTAGTCACACTAGTTTGCATAGAAGTACATATAAATGTATACAAAATATAGCTCAATTAATTAAGTTTATCAATCCATTGTATTGTTTTTCTCCAACTCTTAATCACATCCTCAAAATAGCGTTAACCAAATAATATTTCAATACCTAACTTATAATCTATTAATTTCCATTTAACACTAGTTTTTCATTTCCAATTTACTTATTTATTACACTTTATTAACTTAACCACATAATCACATTTAAACAAACAATTTTTCGAATAAAATAAAATAAACACTTTTGATTCATATAAAAGAAAAAGGATACAACACATGACAGCTCATTCTAAGGTTTTGTCATAATGTGATACACTCTGGAGGAGGATTCGAAGAGTCCAGCAAAACACAATTATTGGCTTTACACAAATGAAATTTCACATTACCATGCCTATTTAAATGGCATTGGCTTCGGTAAGTCCCAAAAAATTAATAATAAATAAATATTTTATAAAATGTCAAAGTTTTCACTGAACTACTTTGATTTGTATTGGAAAGTTATATATATATATAATTATATATATATATATATATATATAGTATATTTATATTATATATATCACAATTAAATTATTAATTAACTATTCAAAAATATACTAAAATAAAGTCGAACAGAGTTTAAATTTAAGCTTTCTCCAAGTCAACTAAGTCCATGCCAGGTGGATTTCTACTACCCATATATTTTTTTTATTCATATGAAATATAGAGGGTGTATATTTTTCATCATAATTTAGGAAATATAACTTATTACAAATCATATTATAAACAGTTTCTGATATATCATCTTTGCCAATATCTTTGTAGGTTTTAACCTTGTACAGAAATTACCTGCATATGAATTCTAAAACACATAAAATAAACAATGCAAGAGCATAACACATAAAACACATATACACAAACTTTTTCCCTGGATCCCAAATTCGGGACTACCAGCTTGATTTTTTTCATTATGTTCCTTTCAATGTAATAATACATATTTATACATGCTAAAGCATCCAATACCATGGACTAAAAACCATCGCGTCCAATATCATGGAGCAAAAACCATCGCGTCCAAAAACATGTGTGAAAATCATGCACAAAACCATAGGTGGGTCTACCCAACCTATAGGGTCCAAAACCAAAATTTAATGGGGCGCTGCCTCGGACCCCATAAAGTTGGGTTACAGGTACGCCTCAAACCCCCCTGTGACATCCCCCCGCTACACAATAGGCACAATGAAGTGGGGCTCCGCCCCCACTCTAACCCCCCGGTTAACTATATGGGCTAGTCGTGGAAAGAATATAACGCAACCCAACTTTCTCCCACTTGTTGTTTTCTTTCCACAAGGGGCCACAAGAGAGCTTAGTCATTTTTCCAACTCTGAAACACCCGTTGTCTCTCTACACTAAGAGAACTTCTCAGAGCTCACAGATTTTGTCAATGCATCTGTAGTATTCTTTAAAGTGTCCGCCTTTACTAGCAACACCTTTTTGTCTTCTATCATATCCCTCACAAAGTGATATTGAACATCAATGTGCTTTGTCTTTGAATGATATGCGGGGTTCTTTTCCAAGAAAATTGCACTTTGGCTATCACAGTCTATCCTTATAGCTCCCTATACTAACCCCATACTTGAACACAATCTTTGCAACCAAACTGCTTCCTTGCTTGCATAAGTGGTTGTCATGTATTTTGCCTCTGTAATTGATGGTGCCGCTACAAATTGTTTCTTACTCATCCAACTGACTGTACCTCCAAATAGGTTAAACACATACCCACTTGTAGATCTTCTCTGATCTAGATCTCCAGCCCAGTTTGCATCAACAAAGCCATGAATATCCAACATTCTATCCAATCATGATCTTCCTTGGTAGCACAAACCATAATCACTAGTGCCACGCAAATACCTGAAAACCTACTTCACTACTGTCCAGTGCTCCTTCCCTGGTTTTGACATAAAACTGCTCAATACTCCCACTGCATGTGCAATGTCTGGTCTAGTACAAACCATTATATACATCAGGCTACCGACTGCACTTACATATGGAACGCGGGACATGTCCTCTTCCTCTTCTTATGTCTTGGGACACTATTCAATAGATAACCTCACACCTACAGGAATAGGAACATTCACCAGTTTACTATCATGCATATTAAACCTCTACAGTATTGTCTCGACATACTCCCTCTCATTTAACCAGAGCTTCCTCTTTGCCCGATCTCTTTTAATTTCCATGCCCAAAATATAGTTTGCAGCATCAAGATCTTTCATGTTGAATTTGGAGGACAATTGGGTCTTCAAATCCTGGATAATTTATTTGTCATTTCCAACCAGCAACATATCATCCACATACAAGACCAGATAAATAACACGGTCACCAATTAATTTAAAATACACACAATGACCTGCTTTGCTTCTGGTGAAGCCAAGTCCCCGTATAAATGTATCAAATTTCTGATACCACATCCTTGGTGACTGTTTTAACCCATACAGAGACTTCTTTAACTTGCATACTAGTTCTTTCTTACCTTCACCGCAAAGCCTTCAGGTTGCTTCATGTAGATTTCCTCTTCCAAATCCCCGTGAAGATATGCTGTCTTCACATCCATCTGTTCTACCTCAAAATCAAAAGCAGCAGCAACAGATAAAAGTAATCTAATAGAAGTTACCTTGGCAACAGGAGAAAAAATATCACCAAAATCAATTCCCGGCACCTGGGAATAACCTTTTGCTACCAACCGAGCTTTGTATTTCTCCACCTTCCCTTCTGCATTTGTCTTCTTCTTGAACACCCATTTGCTGCCAATGGGTTTCCTTCCAGCCGGCAACTCCACCAGATCCCAAGCCTCATTTTTGTGCAAAGATGCCATTTCATCAACCATGGCCTCTTTCCAGAGTTTTCCATCCTCTGAATCCACTGCTTCCTTCACAGTTCTGGGATCATCATCAGTAACAGATAAAGCAAAATTTGAACAAAAAGCAGATGGACTATACCTTTCTGGGTGCCTTTTTTCTTGAACTGATCTTCTCACACCCGGAGTTTTTAGCTCTTCATCTTGTGATTCCTCCTCTACTGTAGAGTCTGATTCTTCCTCCTTAAGCTCAAACTCTATCTTCTCAGGTTCCTTTGGTTGGAATTCATGTTTAATAACATCTTTTACCTCTCTGAACACCACATCTCCGCTATATACAACCTTCTTTGTGACTGGGTTCCAAAGCTTATAACCCTTTAAACCATCCTTATACCCAATAAAGACGCACTTTTCAGTTTTACTATCCAACTTGGTTCGTTTCTCCTTTGGAACATGTACATATGCATCACATCCAAATACCCTCAGATGTGAAAGAGAGGGTTTCTTACCAGTCCATACTTCTTGTGGAGTCTTATCCTCCAACGCTGATGAAGGTGACATGTTGACCAGGTAACATGCAGTATCCACCGCTTTTGCCCAGAATTCCTGTCATATTCTGGCACCACTGAGCATGCTTCTTGCCCTTTCCATCAACGTCTTGTTCATTCTTTCAACGACTCCATTTTGTTGAGGTGTATATGGAGTAGTCTTCTGTCGTGCTATACCACACTTCTTACAGAATTCTTCAAATTCCTTGCTGGAAAATTCTCCACCATTATCTATCCTCAACACCTTTATATTCTTCTTTGTCTGATTTTCCACCAGAGCCTTAAATTCTTTAAACCTATTAAATACTTCAGATTTCTTCTTAAGGAAATATATCCATGTATTCCTTGAGAAGTCATCTATAAATGATACATAGCACACAGACTTACCCAGTGATGGAACTTTCACAGGTCCAAACACATCACTGTGCACAAGCTCTAATATCTGTTTCGTCCTCTTACCACCAGAGGGGAAACTCACCCGATTTTGCTTCCCATATACACAATTTTCACAAAAATCAAAATCCAGAGAGCTATTACTCATACCTTCTACCATACCTTTACCATGAAGTATTCGAAGGCCCTTCTCTCCAATATGTCCAAGCCTTTGATGCCACAACATGGTCTTCTATCCAGAGACCACTATATTTTTTGCTCCATTTTCAGGAACCATAGAACTATTGCACCCGTCAACAACAGTGCTACCTTGCAGCTTGTACAGAGTTCCAATCCAAACTCCCCGCATCAGTACCAGTGCTCCTCGAACCATCTTGCAGGTATCCTTCTCGAACACTGTCTTTACACCTGCATCATCCAACTTGCTTACAGAAATCAGATTCTGGCCAATGCAGGAATATGCAGAACACCCGGAAGGGTTCTAACCCTTCCACCTTGCAACTTCAACTTTACTTTTCCGCGACCAATGATTCTAGCCTTCCTATCATCTCCTAAGAAGACATCACCACCATCATATTTCTCATACTTGCATAACCACTCTCTATGGGGAGTGAAGTGAAAGGATGCACCTGAGTCAATCAACATGCCTCATGATCTACATGTGTACTTGAAGAAGCCAAGTACACATCCCCACCTTCATCTGAGGTGGTTTTCGCCTCTGCAGAAGGAGCATCATCAGATCCCTTCCCTTTATTAGGAGCTTTAGATTTACACTCTCTTCTGAAGTGCCCTTCCTTTCCGCATTTCCAGCACACCACCTTTGTAGGTTTTCCTGGAGATTTAGATCTGCCTCTAGATTTAGATCTCCCACTCGATGACTTATTTTTGTTTCTGTTCTGGGACCGTCCTCGTACAGACAAGGCATCACCATTCTGGTTGTCCATATTTTTCCGTCTCATCTCCTCCATCAGCAAGGCTGAGACTATTTCATCAAACTGCAAAGCAGTTGCATTGCTACTATTGCAATAACCAGACTATCCCACGAATCTGGTAGAGAACACAACAAACTGATGCACTTATCTTCATTTGAAATTTTAATATCAACAGATAATAACTGACTTACCACAGTATTAAATGCATTCAGATGCTCTATCACCGAGTCTCCATCTTTGATCCT
>APFE031225909.1:0-104442 GCA_000404065.3 Pinus taeda | reverse complement strand
CTTTTCTTGATTTTAGGAGATCGATATTGACACGATTGTAACTCTATAATTTTAGATCTCCAAGTTTTGAAATTGCATTCTGCAATAGTCCTCTGAGTCCTCTTTCTAACCCCGCAAGTCTGATCAAGATTGGATTCTCCAAGAAAGAGTTATGTCGAATCACCTAAGATGACCCGATTATATAATGTTTCAGTAGATCGAATTTGTACGACATTCCACGTGTCACTTTTTGGATCTTCAGATTTGAAAAATATTCATAGAAAAGTACAGTCCGTCCTCTTTCTGTAACCTCTTACGAAATTTCAATCTGATGCTCAGAGAGAAAGTTATGACAATTTTCCCAAGGTCACATGTTTAGAATGTAATTCAAGAGTCTACAAAAATCCTAAATTCCTCAGAATATATCTCTGAAAATGTAGCGATACAAGATCTGAAATTTGGACCCAAGCTTCACAAAGATTTTGGCTCAAATGAGTTTTAATTTCATAGTCTGAAACTTCGTAGAAGAAATATTATAGCGAAAATTCCATGATGACTTGTTTGAGATGAAATTCTGGAGATTTCAAAAATCATAACTTCCTCAGATCATATCTTTGAAAATATAGTGAGACAAGATCTGAAATTTAGATCCAAGGTTCAGACCTATCTCTTCTCAAATGGGTTGTTTTTTTAGCTTCTAAAAATTTGTAGATAAAACGTTATAGTGAAAATTACACGAAGACTTGTTTGGAGCAGCGAAACCCTATAATCCAAAGCTCTGATACCAAATGTAATGAAACCAGCTCACAAAAAGATAGAAAATATAGATCAACACCTTAGAAATAAGCCTCTTCTAGGGGGAAACCTCCTTTACATTACAAAAATGAATAATTCTTAGATGATACAAATTAAAATACCTCCCTTCTATATATAGGAGTCTAAGGGGTCACAATACAATCAAAGTTGACATAACAATAGTAATGTAACTGCACAATAATAACAATAGTGGGCTTCTATGGGGCACAATAATAACAATATGGGGATTACATGGGAACAAAAATATAATAAGGGGGTTGCAATAATAACAATAAAGGGTTACACTAGTAGTATAGGGACCTAACATCATTTCTTTTGCATCTCTATATGTATGGTTATATCTATAATTTGTTGCATTCTTGTTTAAATCTAGATCAAAACCCCATGAAGACAAAGGCAAACATACGAAGTTCCAGTCCCTGTGATTTGGCCCGTACATAGTTCACGAGAAGCTTGGCCCATACACGTATTGTTTGTGATCACCCGACGGGAGGATTGGCAACCTTCCTGTCAACAACCAAGATCTCAAGCATTATTTTCAATAGGTCGAGCTGCACCAGTGCCATGTACATAGTTTTCTTATTGTTTGTTGTTTCATTTGGTTTATTTTTCTTATTATCTTTTATTTTTTCTTTGTTTGATTATACTTGTTATTTGTTGTTCACATTCATTTTTTTTGTTTGACATATTACTATTTTTGTTTTCGGAAATAAGTGCTGCTAACCACTACGTTCTGGCCTTTGAATAGAGTATGTGGCTGAAATTTGAAGAGACTTGTGGCACTGTAGCACTTGGCCAGTCTTGTGTCCATTTTCTTTGTGCTTGGTTACAACCTTCAGCCTATGAAGTCCTGATGGAAAATACAAACCATTTGTAAGGGAAGCTTTGGTCCAACTGTGAACTTGTGTCCACGCTAGGAAGCCTCATGCCTATACTCATGCCTTATGCTCTATGTGTTGAAGCTAATCCAACTCGTAGAAACTGATAAGGGGAAAAATATAAATGAGCAAACCTATATCAAAGGTATTACATGCTTCTCTAAAGGAACAACCTCTTTTGCTCTCAATAAGTCAGGATCCCTCTTTTGCCCCAAAAATAAATAAGTGCCTATGCATAGTTCTCTTAAAAAAAAACATGAATGCAAAAGAAGAGAAAGGCTTCCAGCGTAGAGAGGTGAAGCATGCAACTCCACCGTGGTAATGACCATGTTCACTGGCAGTGGAGAAATTTGTGTGTTCTTGCGTGACTCCACCAGCGTACTGTCCAGGCCTGCTGAAAGTGGAGCAACACCAGAGATGAAAAATTATGCTCTGAAAATCTTCAACAGGCAAGATAAAGTACCCTTCCCAGATTCGAAACACTGAGATCTAAGCTAAACTTTTTTTGTTTGACTAAGTTGGCAAAGGGTGAACCATGTATGTCCATGGGGTAAGTGGGGAAACTGAAGTAACATGCACAGTGATTCAATACTCCTCGAAGGATGAAGGCCCTGTGCTAGCAATGAACTGAAACAGAGAATTTGGAGTTCTACCAGCATGTCACCAAGTGTTGTAGTGGACACAACCACCCTCCCTCCAAAATTTTGGCCCGAACCAATTTCGGAGCCTCCCTTGAAGAGTTTCGCTTGATGATTGCACCCACTCAGGTTCACTCCATGAGCTCATATGAGTTCTTACATCCACCTTGCTCGTCTATTGCACTCAAGTCTCTACATGTTGATGTCTAAGTCATGCTTGCGACCATGTTCTGGTTATGCCCAAAGCCTATACATCGTATGTGTTTATTGTGTTCGCCATGAAAGCATTTGTCACACTCACACATGAAGTCACATTCAATATCGTGCAAGCATCTTCCCGATCATGAACGATCAATCATGAGTGTCGCGCTTGTCACTTACACTGTCAGTCAATCATGTTGAACATGTGTGTCTGGATGGTTCAGTCATTTCATCATCAAGTCATGTGAGTGTGTGTTTGTATGATCACCTATGAATCTTTCTACTATTCACACACTTAGTAATTTTTGTTGAATTTCTTACGACCAGACTCCTCACTCATAGCCAGACCATCACCCTGCTTTTGACTTGATCGACTCTCAACCAAAACAACGTAGAAGAACCAAGCTAGTTCCTTCAAATAGCATTGTGCGCAAGAAACTCAAGTAGCACTCATGTTGACCACCTGGAAAGTTGACCAACTGTTCATCTCAGAAATTATGCAGTGATCATGAGTAGGCCTCCCACTTCCCATCAATCAGCTCAGCTCAAAAATTGTGCAGAAATGATCAGTAGGCTGACCTTCTAGCCTTAGTACAGTTTTCCTAGCCAGAAGCTCCTAGCATCCAACTGGCAATTCCCTCTGGGAATTACTCAAGTCTAGATGCCAGTGACCCTAGCAGGAAACTGGGAGTTCCCTCTGGGAATTGTGCAAGTCTAGTTGCGAGTGACCCCAACACCCAAATGGTAGTTCCCTCTAGGAATTGTGCAAGTCTGGTTGCCAGTGACCCTAGCAACCAACTGGCAGTTCCCTCTTGGAATTGCCCAATTCTGGCTGCCAGTGACCCCAGCAGCCAACTGGCAGTTACCTCTAAGTATTGTGCAGTGTTGGCTATCCAGCTCCTACTAACTGTTCATTCTAGAAAATGCACAGAGCATGCCTACCTTGCCCTCCTACAGCCCCCACTGTCCCTCCCAAAATTTATGCAATTTTTCCTCCCAGCCGAACCAAACCTCACAGGTAGTCATTGTTGACCAATATTGTTTGTCTCCATCTCTCAATGATTCTTGCATAGTTTTCATCCGAAATTGCCTAGAGCCATCATCCTGCATCACAACCCTACTACCTCTCCCGATCACCCACATCCGAATGATCATGTGTAATGGTAGACTAGGAGGTTTTGGATTTGATGTCATCTCATCATGAGTGACTGCAGGTATAGGTACACCAACAAAAATGTCAAGAAGATAAACGGGATGGATGAAGGGAGCACAGGTAGACAGATAGCTTCACCAACAAACCAATGAACGAAGCATGCGAAGCAGACGAACGTGACGAACATGCACCTTCGCAAACAAGTGAGTGCAAACAAGTGAACCATTTAAGCCTTCCAACATGAAAGCAAGGAATAACATGTTAGAGCTTCATCAAGTGAACCAAGGACCATCAAAGACTCCACGTACTTCGCCATGCAGAGTTGAAGCTATGATACACCATGAAGACATCCATCACTCAATAGCATTATAGCTCGACATGCACTCCAGCAGTAGCATGAATGTACCAACATTGTCATGTCAAATCATGTAGATTCAAGTCATGAGTCATGTTTCCCACATCTCTACTATGGGCTTGTTTTCAATTAATGTGATGTAATGTGGAAGTCCAAGAGACTCACTTGTTGAACATAGAGTCATGCAAGTCAGAAATTCATGGAAGTCAAATGGTCATGAGGGTAGTCGAACAGCCACAAGGGTCAGTTTTACCCTTGGCTATAAATACCCCCCTCATTTGTACATGAAAGGACTTTTCACCTCATCTACTCCCACATAGCCAAGAGAGTCTATAATATTTTCTTTGACGAGTAAGTAGTGGCTCCAATGCCCCACTGACGAGGTTAGTGATGTATGGTATAACGATGTGCCTTGGAACTTTCACTTAATTCAGAAGCCTATCAATAATCCAACATGTTTTCACACATGTATTGTATTTGTTGTAACGCTGATCTTTAACACTTGTAATGCATGTTTATTTAACCATGTGTTCTACATCTTAACTAATTCATTTGTTGTAATGCATAGTCTATTAATGGAAATGTGTTGTATATGCTGTTAATGTTGTCCTATCCATGTCGACTGCTCTGCCGAACAATAGACAAACCTTTCACATGAACCTTGTTGTAATAATCGTTGCACTCATCTTGGACTAATCCATGAATGATGTACGTGTTATCTTACCTTGTATGTTGTCACTGCCGCATCCAAGTGGACTACTCCGCTGGAAGTTGTGTATGTCCTTTGTTTTGTGTGTTCCTAACTGAGTTGGGACTGATCACTTTCAACTTGGAACTCATCTTCACCTTTTCCCCCTCACAATGAAAGAACCATTGACACAAGTACACTTACACTCACGAGGCACGCGAACCTCACTTCTCGAAGACAAAGCGAACCACTCTCTTGTGTTGACAAGCAAGAGTTGAGGAAAATCCTTAAGATAGTGGCAACTGGACCATTAGATCGGATGGGACTCCCACCCCAAACAGTGTGAGGTCTAGTTGGGACTTCATACTGGGGTGATCCCTTGAATGTTGGCGGGTCCAACACCGTCAACAAGTAGATTCAAGTCTTTTATTTTAGAAAATTACATAATCAGTTTGAATCTACATGGTATCAGAGTTGAATCACACCAGAAGAGAAGAATACAAGTTTGTCTTTGTAGGTGAAATTGTTGCATCATCATTCTTTATAGCTAGCAGTATGGCGTTCTATGGATTGAGACTCGAGTATGCCCTTGGGGTAGCTCAAATTATATTGCTTGGAAGGACAGGATGGAGGCAGTGTCAGGATGGAGGTAGCGTTGGAAGATAACGAGCTAAAGGAATTCAAAGACAATGATATTCCTTAGCCTACAACAATTGATGCTCAAGATCTCGCAGAGTGTAAGAAATGTGTGGCAAAGGTGAGGAGGATCATACTAGAAGGAGTTCGAGATCATATTGTGTGGAATCTCCACAGTAAGGATACATCATATGCAATGTGGAAAGCCTTCCTAGACTTGTTTTAGAACATCAGTGACCACAAGAAGCTAGCACTGAAGGACAAGCTTTGGAAGATCAAGATGGAGAAGGGCGACACAATACCACAGTACTTGAGTAGATTCATCCAATGTCGAGATGAGCTTGGGAGCGTTGGTATTACAGTTGTTGAAGATGATCTGGTCCATTAGGGTAATTTTGAGGTCTAAAATGGGCCTCCTAAGGAAATTATAAAATAATAGTGGAAATAATAAAATAAGATTACATTACATCATCAAATTTTAGAGAGAAAAAAGAAAAAACTACTTTTGCAACTCGTATTTTCAACTTATCTCCCTATGGGTTTACTCAAATTTCGAGGAGGAACACTTATTGGATGCAGAATTTGATTCCTCATCCAAGGAGTACCCATGTTGCATACTTTTGATGAACTATGCTACAAAAAAAATGAGAAATACATGAAAATCGTGATTGCAATAATGTATTTTCATATATTTCTCATTGTTTGTATAGCTTTTAGAAATACATGAAAATTGTGATTGCAATCACGTTTTTTCATGTATTTCTCATTTTTGTATAGCAAGATCCATCAAAAGTATGCAACATAGGTACTCCTTGGATGAGGAATTAAATTTTTCATCCAACAAGTACTCTCGCTCGAAATTTGAGTAAAACCTTAGATATGTAAGTCTAAAATAAAAGTTGAAAAAATAGTTTTATTATTTTATTATTTTTTAATATTTTTACCCTTTTACCCCAAAAATTGTGAATCATCCCCCATGGTTGACATCATCATCTTGAATCCTATTGGTTCTTATAAAGTATATTTTCGTTGTATATTTTTCTTAAGAGGCCCATTTTATACCTCAAAAGTTCTCTAATGAGCCTAGCACTCTAGGCCTTCCCAAGAGCTAGCAAAGCTACCAAGATTCGATAAATGGGAGGGAGCATCTACCAAAGTGGGAGCATTTGTGGTCCGAATTGATGCAAGAAGAGATAAGGTGGAACATTAGATATGGAACCTCATCCAAGCATGATGATGAGGAGAAGTCTACCTTGGTTAGAAAGGCAAAGAAAGGGAAAGGGAAGAAATCCCAACCAAAGGGGATTTCAGTCAGGGAGGTAAGAAGAAGGACTTGTTGAAGATTA
Organism: Pinus taeda; assembly: GCA_000404065.3. NCBI lineage: Eukaryota > Viridiplantae > Streptophyta > Pinopsida > Pinales > Pinaceae > Pinus > Pinus taeda. The sequence continues at coordinate 97,752 of APFE031225909.1, read as the reverse complement.
AATGTTTTCACTTTCATGAGCTGGGACACTATGCCATGAAGTTTCCACACAAGAAGGTCAGCAAGAAACCCTCAAGAGAATCAGTACGCGAAGCTCTAGCTTCACAATTTGAGTTGGATTTCACCCTCATTGCATGCATGGTGACATTGGTGATGAGTAGTGTGTGGTATCTAGATAGTGGAGCCTCATTCCATATGGTAGGCAACAAAGAATTTTTCAGTGACTTGGCGGAGAAGGACATCCAGATGCACATTGAGATGGGAGATCATGGAAGGTATAGTATGACTGACATTGGTACCGTTAGTTTTCAGAGGGATTTTAGTTTTCAGAGGGATTCTAGTTCTCCTCTCACATTAAAAGATGCCATGTTTGTTCTGGGTTTGAAGAAAAATTTAGTTTTAGTTGTTATGTTGGAAGACCATGGCTATGATGTGATATCTAGAAAAGGAAAGGATTTCCTTAATCACATAGCCACAGGACAAGTGAAGCTAATCAGGGTTTTGATGAAGAATATCTACAAATTGGATGTAGAATATTGTCTTGCCTTGAGCACAAAAGCAGAGAAGGTGCAGAGATGAGACATCGGTGAATTGTGGCATAGAAGATTGGGCCATTTGCACCATGGAGCTTTGAAGATCATGCAACATATTTCTACAGACTTCCCAAGGGTGTACTAGAACATCGAGATACATGAAAAGGGTGTGCATTGGGGAAGTACACCAAAGCAACCTTTCATGAGAAGGATAATCAAGCGCAAGTGATCCTTGAAAAAATTCACTCAAATGTGTGTGGACCGTTCTTGACAACCTCCACCACCAAACATAGGTATTATGTGATATTTGTAGATGATTTCTCATGTAAGTGATGGATTTTCTTCATGTAGAAGAAGGATCATACATTCTCTAAATTTTGTGAATTTAAGGCACTTGTTGAGAAAGACATTGGCAGGAAAGTGAAGGCTCTCAGGAGCGATAATGGTGGAGAATATGTGTCAAATGATTTCAAGAAATTATGTGTATTAGAAGGCATTCGACAAGAGTTGATAACACCTAATAACCCACAACAGAATGGGGTTTCTGAAAGGAAGAACAAAATTATTATTGGAGCTGCACAAGCGATGTTACATGATCAGGGCCTACCATTGCACTTGTGGGCTAAAGCATGCAACACAACTGTATATGTGCAGAATAGGAGTCCTCATCGGATTCTTGGGATGAGTACACCAAAAGAAGCATTTTCAAGGAAGAAACCAAATATGTTACACTTTAGTATCTTTGGTTCATCGATTCACTGTCATGTTACCAAGAATGCAAGGAAAAATTTAGACCTAACAACTAAGTTGGGCATATTTGTGGGCTACACTGATGCACCTCACAACTATCGAGTGTACCTTCCATCTCATAGGATGACAGTTGTTCGTAGAGATGTGAAGTTTGATGAAGAGAAGGCCATGAGGTGTTCCTTTGAGAGGGAGCTTCAGTTAGATGCAGATGAGGATATTTTGGCTCCAAAGGAAGAACCCTAGGATGATGTGGAGTAGCCACATGCAGAGGAACAGAGAGTGGAAGCACCCACTCATGTAGAGACATCCAAAGATGGATGGAAGCGCACCAGACAAGCTGACATATTGATGCGTGATGTTAGAGAGAATTTGGGAGCACCCACATCAGAGCGTAGGCAGAGGACGTCACCAGATTGGTACACTGGCTACATGGATCTGATGAGCGAGAATGATCCAGGTGGCTCTAGAAATGCTCAAATTCATAGGAGGGCTTAGAATAGCTATAAAATAAAATTCCTTGGATTTCTCCCACACCAAGTCTAAGTTCGTATGCTCTAGATATTCGTGGTCAAAGTTTCGGTCAAACTTGGACAAGTGGGAGTACTAACAAGGCAACAATTTGGCAGAGACCCCACACATCGAATCCGGCCACCAGAATGAGCGAATTTATAGAACTATTAATTTTCCCAATGACCCTTATTTTCGATAAAATAAAAAATAACCAAGTCGTTTTAGAAACAAAAACAAAAAATAATAATAAAATAGGGGGTGGGTCGGGCCTGCCCACCCCACTGGTCAACATTATATTATTTATATTAAAAACCCAAAATCCAAAATGGGTTAGCGGGTCACCACCCCTGGTGAACCCCACGCCATGTTAAATATTTATTAATATATGTTCAGTGGGTAGGCTGCCAAAGGCGAACCAGCCACCCCTCCGTTACATACCATATGACTATACTCTGGAGGAAGTAGGGCTCAAACCCACCCACCTCCTGGCTATCCCTAAACAACATTTTCAACAAAATAACTAACACACTTTCCAATTAGGGGTCAGTGGGGTTGGAACCCTTGACCACCCACTCCATACTTTGCGCACCCACCGTTAGGTCGAATAACGTCTTTGTTAAGTCCACCAAAAAATTTACTTATATGCCTTCAAATTAATTCGACCTGGGAAAAGCGTGGAGGTTTGGGTGGAACCATGAGTGGGCAAAGATGTGGAATCATGAGTGAGGGATCTACCAAGATGCTGAAATGATTCCCTTAGAGGCCCAGAGGTGCCAGTGTCAGAATTTGTCAATCTTATAGTCATTTTTGCATGTTTTCTCTCCAGGAGTCCAACTGTGCAATCAGAATATCCATCTGAGTAATAGAAATTCAGGTTTCCAACAGTAAGGAATCTTTAGAGGATCTTATGGAATCTAAAAGATTCCCTTGGAGGCTGATTTTTTATCGAGACAAAATGATGTTGAATTTATAGTCATTTTTCACAGAATTTCACAGGGAACAAAATGGTTTGCTCAGAATATTCATCAAAGCAGTGGATTTTCGCTATCTTTAGGAAGGAAGCTTTGGGGGAATCTTCAAGATGCCCAAGGGTTCAGAATCCAAGGGTGTCAGAAAGGGGAAAATTTTATAGTCGTTTGATATAATTTTGTGCCACAAATTCAACTGCGATGTTTGTTTAAGGAGTTGAGATTTGCATTTTTAGGCCATCCCAGAGAGTGGAGGTATATGATGCATTTATGTCATGTTTTCTTTTGATTTGTTGAGATGATGTTTTTTTGTTGAGATCCTTGATTATCATTATGTTGAGAGATAATTGTATGCCATATCATGTGAGATTTTATTAGCTTGTCATGTTGAAGGAATGCCCATTTGAGTGAGAGTTCCTATAGCACATCTCGTGGAGAGACATGCCAATCTTGTTGAGGGAATTTTCCCGTATGAGTGAGAGTTCCTGAGAATGTCTCTTGGAGAGACATGCCACTCTGGTTGAGGGTATTCATCCTTGAAATGACAAAGAATGTACTATGTACTCATCATCATCTTGCAACATTTAGTGAAGCAACCTCCTGACTCTTAACACCAGATACCCCACGTTGGGTGTTATCAATGTGTTTGTGTTCATGATTTTATGGTTTTCATTATGTTTTCGTCTTCCTTACAGTTTGTGCATATGGCTTTTCATACTCTTTTAAATGCAAATTTTATGACATCATAGAAGTAAAATGTCTTGGGTAATTTCGGTAACTGAAGAAATATGGATCAAGTTTGGTATCAGGGAAGTCTTCTCACTGATGTGAATTGTGAGTGTGAATGGTTGAACGTGCATCAAGAAGGGAAATGAGAACAATAGAGATTTCTACGAGGACCTCGTCAAGATGACAGATATGGTGGACATAATCTATGTAGATTATGAGGAGAAGATGGTAAAAGAGGAATGGAAGAAAGAAAGAGTAGAGGACGATGCTCCATCTACCCCCTCGAGTGTACATTCATCCTCTTCATCATCTTCTCATTATTCAAATGAGGAGATCAATTAGATCCTTCAAGCAGAGAATGCTAAATTGAGGAGATTTCTATGAGAAGAGAAAGAGGAGAAGCAGAGATTGCAGCTTTAGCTACAAGCCATGAAGTATGCCTTGGAAGAACTGAAGTGCAACGAAGGCTTAGCGAATCCATCATTACCTATTTCAGAATCAACAATTGAGGTAAACATTTTTTATCATTCTTCATTTTCATTTTCACATGACACTATTTTTTGTTGGAAACATGGAGGTACCCATTTCAGGAACTAGCATGAGACTCCTTACAAAGATGGGGTATAAAGGAGGAGAACTTGGTGTTAATGGGCAAGGAATGACTCAGTTATTAGAGGTGGTACAAAGACCTTGATTCGCAGGTTTGGGATACACTGAAGGAGAGTGATCGAAGGTGTGAAAAGCTTCCAAAACATTTTCAAAACTTTCGAGGAAAGAGGACAATAAGAACTCATCACAATCCTCCCATGGCAGTGCACATTGCAGAGGAAGAGCTAAGGCAAGCTCTCATCACCAGAGTTGCACTAGAGACATTCAAGAGAGATATAACAAGTCTCAATATTCTAGAGTTCATTTTTATTGCGAACATATCGTTAATGATGAGCATATATCATGGCATAGAAAAACATGTAGTTTGTGTGGTTGTTGAGTACTGGAAGAGAATGGTAGCAAGAAAGAGGATGAGGCATGAAAGGCCTTCTCCACATCATGGAAAGAAGGTTAAGAATGTCTGGAGGAAGAAAGTTTTTTCATTCATTGCAACAAAGGTGGACATCAAAGAGCCACATGTTGGAGGCTCCATCTAGAGCACCATCTCGAGGACAAAGCACCCGTGCAGGAACCAATTGGAAAATTTGTTCAACAAGCGAATCTGCCACAGGGAGATGATGACCCATTCACTTTCATGAGTGAGATATGGTTTTTCTAGATATGGTAGCTTGTCATGGCCACATTTTATAAATCATGTGTTGCAACTTAGAATGTAAAGTGATGATGTGTTTTCCATTCCTTATTAAAGCATCGATGATGTTTGGCCTTTTATTGATAGTTGGGGGTTGATTTCTATTCTGAGTAAAATTGACCAAAGAGTGTGTATTATAAACTCTTGGAAAGTATGGGGATTCTTGGGTCATTATTAGTCGTATAATTGAGCATGTAATTTGCAAAAATGTAATACAGGTTTGCAAAGGATGCAGGTGTTCGGTTCATCACTTATGGCTCCCAAGGACAAGGGTGAAGGAGAAGGAAGGGTGGCCTGTCAAGACATTTTTGGTGCAGAAAATGTAACACAATAGTTTTAGATCATGTTCATGCTTTTGGAGGACCAAAATATCCTTAGTGGGGAGGAATGTTTCAGGTGGCTCCAAACATGCTCAGATTCAAAAGAGGGCTTAGAATAGTTAAAAATGAAAGTTCTATGATTGCTCCCAACCTAGGACCAGATCATAGTGGTCATCGTCCTAATTCTAATAGTGTGAATGACACTCAAATTCGAGTTTGTATGCTCCAGATATTCACGGTCAAAATTTCAGTCAAACTTGGACAAGTGGCAACACTAATGAGGAAGCAATTTGGTAGAGACTTGGTACATGAAATTCAGCCACAGGAACAAGTGAATTTGTCGAACCGTTAATGTTCCCAAAGACCCTTATTTTCAGTAAAATAAAAAATAACCAAGTTGTTTTAAAAACAAAAAATAATAATAAAAAAATAGGGCGGCAAGTCAGGCCCGCTAGAATCGCCCACCCCACTGGTCAACATTATATTATATATATTAAAAACCAAAAATCCAAAATGATTCGGCAGCTCGCCACCCCTGCTAAACCCAACACCACATTAAATATATATTAGTATATGTTCAGTGGATGGGCCGCCAAAAGTGGACCCGCCACCCCTCCATTACATACCATATGACTATACTCTGGAGGCAATGGGGCTTGAACCCGCCCGACCAGCCTGGCTAACGTGCCTCCCAGGCGCCCCCAAAAAAATAATACATTCAAATTTAAGCAATGGTTTCAACAAGATAACTAACACACTTTCCAATTAAGGGTTGGTGGGGTTGGAACCCCTAACTAACCACTCCATACTTTGCACACCCATTGTTAGGCCAAATGACCTCTTTGTTAAGTCCACCGAGAAACTTGCTCATATTCCTTAAAATTTATTCAACCGGGGAAAAGCATGGAGGTCCATGAAAAACCATGAGTGGGCAGAGATGTGGAACCATGAGCGAGGGATCTACTAAGATGCTGAAAAGATTGCCTTAGAGGGCCAAAGGTGCCAGTGTCAGAATTTTTCAAGCTTATAGTCATTTTTTCATGCTTTCTTGCCAGAAGTCCAACCGTGCAGTCAAAATCTCCATCTGAGCAGCAGAAATTCAAGTGTCCAGTAGCAAGGAATTTTTGTAGAATCTTATGGAATCTAAAAGATTCCCTTGGAGGCTGTTTTTTGACTGAGACAGAATGATGCTGACTTTATAGTGATCCTTCACAGAATTTAGTATATAATGCAGTGGTGTGCTCAGAATATTCATCCGAGCAGTAGATGTTTTGGCCATCTTCAGGTAGCAATCTTTGGGGAAATCTTCAAGATGCTCGAGGGTCCAAAATTTGACGATGTCAAAAAGGGGCAAATTTTATAGTCATTTGACATGATTTCGCGCCACAAATTCATTGGTGATGTCTATTTCAGCAGTTGAGCTCTGCATGGTTTGAACATCCCCGAGAGTATAGGTATATGATGCAGTTATGTCATGTTTTCTTCTGATTTGCTAAGATTATGTTTTTATTGTTGAGATCCCTAATTATCATTATGTTGAACGATACCTTTTCCCAAGGAAAAAATTGTAATTTCCATTATATAGTATATTGAAAATTACATGTTGTAGTTGCTGCATATGAAGCATATGCTAGAAAGGTGGTCATTCCACCAGAAAATATAATGTCATAACATAACCTAAATGTTCAAAAAAGTAACAAAGCTGGCATAATATAAATAAAGTATAGATTTGTTAGGAAAAAATATATATTAGTAGTAGTTTGTCTAAAGGATTTTGTGTATCATGTTGTCTCATCTGCTATCTGTTGTTGCTATATAAAAGGAATGTGGTAATACTAATAAGCATTATGTCCCTAATGTTCCTGAATCATCCATTGCCCATGTGGTTGTTGCATGGCTTCCTTGGAAAGATTGTCATAAATCGGGTTCGTTTCCCTATAAATATATTGACATGCAATGAAATCAAATTGAGATTTTAATTTTATAATTTCATCCAGTAATCCTCTAAGTGTGTACATGTGGCAATGAGACTAAGAATTGAACCAATTGATAACAAGTTTGGAGTCCCCAAAAATCTGTAGTCAACAACATTGTTTTTCTAGTGAAAATATAAGGAGAATTCTAAGACTATTGAGTTCAACATAATTATTGGTGCCCCTGCCAAAGCCTATCTTTAGTTTAAAAAAAAATTCCTCTGATAAATACAGAATAACATCTCCACCACATCCAATATTTTGTGTAGATCCATCAAAAAAAGTCCACAATATCGATTTATCAATGAATTCGGCAACTATATTTCGGGTACGATGTGGCTAGTCTTCTTCTGGGATCAAATTATATAATGCCTCAATGTGCAAGAAAGTGAACTTCTGACCAATGAAAATATCATGAAATATTTTCTTATTTATACCTATCCAAATTCCCCAACAGACCAGTATGGGAGATTATGAATCTTGATTGTGTGGATGTTATGCCACCAACAATTCCACACAATCTGAATATTCTCTCCTTGTCATCTAGAGTTAATCGCTAGTGACTGATTTAATTGGTTCCATATGTGTTGAGAAATGGGACATAATAAAAAAATATGGTCTATAGTTTCAGCATTATTCTTACATAGACAGCATCAAGAGGGGCCATGAAAAGATCTTCGCAGTAAGTTGTCATCAGTGGGGGCCTTATTGCTTAATAAAAACCACATGAATAATTGCACTTTTGGAGGGGACTTGAGCTTCCAAATAAGATGTGACCACCATTCTTTGAGCTCTGGTTCATTTTCTAAATAGATGAAGAGATATCCATCCTTGGGAGTGTATCTATCATGCGCAGATATGGCCCAAGTCATCTCATCTTCGTGATTGGTGATCCTAACATGGAACTTTGCAAGTGCGTTGATATATCTAATCTATTCTTGACCCCACAAATTGGGGATCATGAGCACCTGTGCAAATTTCCAAGATTGACTAATCATAGATGAATTATCTGACTCTGCAACCTGTGATAGGTATCCAATGCTAGAAGAATCCAGGTAGCATGTAAGACCAAGTGGAAGAATGTGTGCATTTCCACAACTAGAATAAGTGTCCCTACCTATTCAAACACTCACACCTGACCTGATACACCAATCTAGACCTTGTTTAATGACATATATGGAATGAGAGACCGCCCTCCAAATGATAGAGATGTCTGACATGTTTCTTATAGGGTTACGGATCCAATCCAAAATCGAGAAGGGGAAGATATATTTGTGGTACACCACATCCTTCCATAGGTTGGTAGAAGTGAGTAACTACCATCCCATTTTGGTTGTGAGTACTTTAGAAAAACAATTAAGATCTTTCATTCCCCATACCCCCCATTTCTTGGGTCTGGCAATCTATTCCCACCTTACCCAAGCAAAAGTCTTTCCCTCTTTGCTTCCTCTCCATAAGAATATTCAACAAATCTATTGTATTATGTTGATGATGCCTTTGGGAATCTAGGCCAAAGCGATCTAATAAATTGGAATGGCTTCTAAAACTGACTTGATAAGCACCAGTTTTCAAGCCCTTGATAGCCAACGCTTGTGCCAAATATTAATTTTGGCTTTGATATTTTCCACCAACCATGTCCAATCATCTATATGGTAACTATTAGGATTGAGCCTGAAACCCAGGTATTTAAGTCCATCTTCTAAAGCCAGTTGTCTGTATGGAAATTGTTGATGTGCATATATTATTTCATTATGTGTGCAATTTTCTATCGGACTGGAGGATTTGATATGATTGGACTCCATGATCATGGCCTTGCAGAAAGTGGATAAGATATGCAGAAACCTTGAAGAGTCTCTTATGGAATCATCAAGAAAAATGAGCATGTCGTCAACAAAAAGAAGATGAGTGAGAGTAGTAACATCATTCAATTTAACTCCATGGAGATCCCCAAAATATTTGGTTTCTGATATAAGTCTACTCAAGCCTTCCATAATTGGAAGGAAGAGTAGAGGCAAAAGAGGGCATCCCTGTCTAAGGCCTCTCTCAACATGAAATAATTTTGATCAAACACCATTGATGTTGCAAGAGACGGAGGATATACACACATAACCCTGTTGATAAAGGTATGGAGGAAGTTTATCTGAGTTAGAAAGAGACATATATAAATCCAGCTAGCTCTATCAAACGCTTTGGAGAGATCGATCTTGACAGTAATAGTTTTCAGATTCCTTACTTTTATAAAGTGTAGTCCCTCCTAGGCCATGCCAATGGCTTCATGGATCTCTTGATGGTTTAGGAAAGAAAATTTCTCATTTGATATGTGCTGGGATAAAATGGGTTTAATGCAATTGGTAATGATTTTGGATATAATATTGTATATACAATTGCAGAGAGAGATGGGCCTAAAATCATCAAAGGAGAGAGGCTTATCAATTTTGGGGATTAGAGTAATGAACGTTGTGTTGAAGGCTTCATACCTTGTGTCATTCACTCTGTAGCATTCAATAGCCAATAGGAGGTGATGTCCAATCAATTAAAAAAAAATCAGATAAAATTCACAGGCCATCCATCCAAACCTGGACCCTTATCCTTCTTGAACCATTTTTGTACTACTTCCAACTCTCCCAAGGTGACAGGTTTATTCATATTCTCAATCTCATCTTCATCCACAAACCGAGGAAATCTTTCGGCCACCCTGAATATCCCAGCTATTGTTGCTTCGCGAGGAGCACTAAAGAGTCGACCAAAGTATCAGATACCCATGTCTGCCAACTAGTTAAATGATTGTGCCTCTCTACCCTCACCATCTATAAGTGACCAAATGGTATTTGTGGCCTTCCTTCCTCTAGCACATTGCTGAAAGATTTTTGTGTTATCGTCACCATCTTGGAGCTACATGGCTCTGCTCTTAAGTCTCCAGGTTTCTTCCTTTTGTCGTAAGACTCTAATTTTTTCTCCTTATATTCACGTTAAATGAAGTTTGTTTTCCATGGATATGAATCCACTGTTGCCTAAGTCCTCCAGTATAGCAAGTTTAGATTCAATTTCCTAGATATTTTCTTCATCCCTTTTCTTTTTCTCCTCGACGCATTCAATCATTCTATGTTTAAGTATAGTCAGGTTACTAACGAAGACTTTCACAGGGGACCTGCGATTTTATTGGTTACAAGTAATCCATATGTATTTTACTATTTGATGAAATTCCTCTTCTTTTAACCTGGAGGAATTGAATTTGAAAGGTGTCTTTGGTTTGGGAGAGGCTCCCATGATTTCCAACAAGATTGGAGAGTGATTTGAAATTCCACCGGAGCCTACCCATTGCTTGATCCTGTCATTCTTGTCTACTAAGGGTGCCTTAATGAGGAATTGATCCAACCTTCTAGCAAGCATAACATCACCTATCCTTCGATTCCAAAAGGTAGGCTAGACTCGAGCCTCTTCAATGTTGAGAAATTTGTAATGATCCAAGAGCTTCTCAAATAAATCGGTGAGGGAATAAATCTGAGCATGGTTTACCCATGATTTTTCATGTCCTAATGAGAAGTTTAGGTCTCCACCTATAATGATATTGTCTCTCACCATGAAAGTTTCCTGCATTAAGTCCTCCCATAATTCTACCCTATTGTGATAGGGTCCATATATATTTACTAACCTCAAGATAATTCATAATTCTTCCAAAACCACATCTGCTGCCAATACCCCTTTCTGTCCCCATGCTTTTTCTATCTTCATAGTTTTTTTATTGATTCCAGTGGCACATCCATTAGACTTGCCCCACGTATCCAGAGCATAAAACTCCATCCAAGTAGAAGGGATTTCAATGGGCTAATAATGTTTTCACCATCTCCATGGGTCTCCTGTAGGAAAATTACATCCATATTTTCAAGTTCAAACAACCTCCTAAGGGCCAATTTTTTGTTGGGGCTGGCCAGACCCATGCAGTTGAAAGATAACCACTTCATCTGGGAACCAATTATGGGTTGCATTTTTCTCTAAGAACCTTATCAATAGAGATTTTTTTACCAAATTCTACTTCAATCCCATCTTTGTGAATGGATTTGGATATACTAGAGTTTTTGCCTCTCGACGACTTGGGCCCCTTTGGTGGGGAGGAAATACCTAAGCTACATCCTGACATCTGGGAGGGCTTGGCAAGTGCTAAGGGTCACATGTTTTACCTATGGTTTTTGTTGTTATCAAATGAGGCCTCACCACCTAGGGAAACCAAGAAAGAAGGCCCTTCTAGAGTGGTCGGGGATGGGGGCATGCAATAAGTAGGGGTCAATACCAAGGGACAAGTGATGGGATTCAGATTACCTAAATATAGTGCAACCCCAAAAAAGGATAGAGATGCAAAGGCATGTTCAAAAATTCATTGACAAGATATATCCAGGGAAGAGGGTGAGATTTTAGTACATGGAAGCAGACCAGATCTAGAAGAGTGTGAGTGAGTAACCCTTTCTCAAGGAGGTCGAGTTGTCGGTTGTTGAGGACCTTTGATGGGGTCCTTTTGACACATCTTTGATATTATTTGTGTTATCTGGTGGTATCCTCCTATCCTCTAGTCTCTATCTGTGCCCCTGCCTTCCCATCCACCGAGCTCACATCTTTACTTTCCTTAGAAATCAATGGGCATTATTTATACAGATGGCCAACCTCATGGAACCTTATGCATCTAAAAGGAACCCCTTCATAGTCCAAAATTTGTAGCTTGGTAAGTCCATGATCTTGTAGTCTCAGGCTTTCCACCAACATATCCCTAGTGTCCAAATGATTTCCATCTTCCCAGTCTCTATAAATGATTTGTCATGGTTGAGATAAATGCCCAAATCATCTCCAATGCATAAAAATACATCCTCAAACCATAAATCAAGAGGTATACCCATAATCCACACCAATATAGGTCTTTCACCCATCTTCTCCTTATCCAGATTGAAAAGTGGCATCCACAGCTTCAGTAATACTGGCACCATCTCAATGTGCCAGAACTTTGACATGACCCAATTGGCCTATTTAGGATGGGAGAAATTAAGAGCAAACCAACCCTTTCTCATGGTCATAACTGAAGGAAACTATTCAAGAGTTTGTCCCCATATCTCCACAACCCATCGTTTGAGTCGTGATGTGGTGTAATTTTTCCCTCTCACCCGGCCAACCAAAATAATTCTTGCGGTATCAAAAACCTGAGCCATTTTAATGCCTTCCCCAAAAACCAACTAATTCACTCGCTCCCTAACTTTGGTGCATTTATATTTTTTTTCCAGGTTTTTCTGTGAACCCTCCTCTAGTTGCCCTACTTCATGGACTAGGTTGTCCTCTACTTCTAAAACCCTAGTTTCATTTTTCCCTGCTTCTGGTGAAACGTTAGGTGCTCCTTTGAAATATCAAGATGCCTTCACCAATTGGGAAGGCAAGAATTACTCAGTAGTAAACTCCACCTCATATTTTCTCCTTCACTCTATGTCCTCTGATCTAAATGCTTCCTCCTCGACACTAGAAACCCCACCCACTACTGCAAAGGATTCACCGAGACCTGTGGCCAAAGTCGAGAGATGTTCTTACTCCCATAATTGGATTTTGGAGGGTGAAGGAATTAAGAGAATATATTGCAGTTGATAATCAGCCAAAAATGGCTTATATGACTCTAGAGAGGCAACAGTATTAGGTATTAATACAATGGGCTCAAACCCTAATGTAGATAATGATACCTCCCCATCGTCCATGGCAGATATATAGGTATTTACCTATTTGACCAGTTCTCCGACAGTTACCAGTGGATTCATGTTGGTGTGCTAAGGTGGATCCTCAGTCCAAATTGACATGGAATCTATGGAGTCAGTTGAATAATCCACTAATTCCTCCTCCATATCAGCAAAATATCTTGAAAAGGACCAGTCCTCGAAAAACCCTCAATGGATATGGTCTCTCAAGAGTGCTAAACCTTGTTTGCCTTCAAACTATAGCTTCAACTCCTCCGCCGCTTGTAAGCCCCACTTCATACTTTTCACAAAACCCTAGTCAAACCCTATCTTCTCGCTGACCTTCACGGAGGATCTTGACTTAAAAGACATTTTTCCTCTAAAATTCTTGAGGGATACTTGTATGCCACATCATGTGAGATTTTATTAGCTTCTCATGATGAAGGAATGCCCATTTGAATAAGATTTCCTACTGGACGTCTTGTGGAGAGACATGCCACTCTTATTGAGGGAATTTTCCCATATGAGTGAGAGTTCCTGAGAATGTCTCATGGAGAGACATGTCACTCTAGTTGAGGGTGTTCATCCTTGAAATGATAAAGAATGTACTATGTGCTCATCATCATCTTGTAGCATTTAATGAAGTGGCCTCCCAACTCTTGACACCAAGTCCTAGAGATGTAATCACACTGGGTGAACTTCGTTATCAATGTGTTTTTGTTCATGATTTGATGGTTGTAATTATGTTTTCATCTTCTTTACAGTATACACATGTGGCTTTTCATATTATTTTAAATGCAATTTTGCTAACATCACAGAAGTAAAAGGTCTTGGTTAATTCTGGCAGTTGAAGAAATCAGGATCATTAGGGTTCATTGATACACCTCACAACTATCGGGTGTACCTTCCTCTCACAAGATGACAGTTGTTTGTAAAGATGTTAAGTTCAATGAAGAGAAATCCATGAGATGTTACCTTAAGAGGGAGCTTCAGTTACATGCAGATGAGGAGATTTTTTCTCCAAAGGAGGAACCTTAGAATGATGTAGAGTAGCCACATGCAAAGGAGTAGAGAGAGGAAGCACCCACTCCTGAAATGACATCTGGGTATGGAAGGAAGTGCACCAAAGAAGCTGATGAATTGATGGATGATGCTAGAGAGAATGTGGGAGCACCCACATCGCAGCGTAGGCATAGGAGGTCACCAAATCGATACACTTGCTACATGGATCTGATGAGTGAGAGTGTAGAGATTGAACCATCCTCATTCGAGGAAGAAATGTAGCAACCAGTATAGGTTGATGCCACGGTAGAGGAGTATGACTCCATTATCAGGAACAGTTATTGGGAAGTTGTCCCCAGGCAAGAGGACAAGTCAATGGTAGGTTCAAGGTGGATCTACAAGGTGAAGCAATAAGCATATGGGAGTGTGAAGAAACACAGGGAAAAATTTGTGGTCAAAGGGTTCTCTCAGGTGGAGGGAATTTATTACAAGGAGACCTTTTCTCCAGTAGAAAGTTACTCTTCAATCAGATCTATTCTAGCACTTTCAATGTAGATGAGATGGAAGATACATCAAATGGATGTGGACATTTCCTTACTCAAAAGAGTGATTGAGGAAGAGGTTTACATTGAGCAACCAGAAGGATTTGAGACGTTCAACAGAGATTCGCACGTGTGCAAACTCAAGTGAGCGTTGTATGGATTGAAACAAGAACCTTGTGCTTTGTACACCAAGATCAAAAGCTATTTCACCAGGTTGGGCTTCACTAAAATTGAATTTGATGCAAACCTTTACCATATTGTGGTTGAAGGTAAATTATTAATTATAGTATTATATGTCAATGATTTATTTCTAGCAGATGATGAGAAGCTAGAAAAATCTTGCAAGAGAATTCTAGATGAAGGACCTGGGCTCATGCATTATTTCGTTAGTATGGAAGTATGGAAAGGAGATGAGGAACTACTTGTCTCTCAAGGAAATTATACGAATGAGATACTGAAGAAGTTCCACATGGAGAGCAGAAAACACATGGAGACTCCTCTAGCAGGGATTTGGAGGAAGGAAAATCCTACTTCAGGTGAAGTAGTAGAGGCTACTATTTACAAGAAACTTGTGGGTTCACTTATGTACTTGGTGAACACATAATCGAACACGTGTTTTGTAGTTAACTAGCTTAGTGAAGCAATGGTTAATCCAACCAAAATCTATTGTAATACAACTAAACATATGTTGAGATACCTCAAAGGAACCACTCAGTTTGGTAATTGGTATAGACGGACAGAGGGAGTGACACTTCAAGGCTTAACAAATGTAGATTGGGTAGGGACTCCATAAGATAAGAAGGTAACATTAGGGGGAATATTTAGTATTAGGTCAGCAACAATTTCTTGGTACAATAGGAAATAGAGATCAGTTGCACTTAGTTTAGTAGAAGCAGAGTACATGGATACTAGTCAAGAAACTTGTGAGGCTATCAGGATGAGGAAGATCCTTGTTGGGTTATTTGGTCAGTAGATGGATCCTACAATGATTTGTTGTGAAAATCATAGTTGTATCAAACTCTCTAATAATCCAATTTTTCATGATTGTTCCAAGCATATCAACATCTAGTATCACCATCTACGAGATTGTGTAGAGGAGAATCATGTTGTTAGAGTACATTCCTATAGAGCAACAGGATGCAGACATATTAACTAAGGAATTGTCAAGAGGAAAAATCAAGTTCCATAGAGGCAGGATTGGGGTATCTGATAATCCCTTTCTTGTTGAGAAGGAGTGTTGAAAATGCAATAAGATAAATCCTCATTTAATTTTCCCTTAAATTAAATTATGAGAAAAATTGTAATTCCACATTACAAGACAGCTTTTACGAGTTGACTAAGTTAATTTGACTTATTTGGTTCAGTTAATATGAGTTGAGGTTCTAACTTGAGTCATGTAGAGTGTCTCATACTTTATAGGAGCTCTGGTTGAGTTTATTTTGAGTTGTAATTAATTAATTCAGTTTAACTGATTTAGAGTCATTTAAACTAGTTCCAACTAATGGAGGAACTATTAGGAGGTCTAACAATGGGGTATTGATTCATGTGTTCAACCAGTTAACTAATAATTCAGTCATAAATAACTGATGCATGTAAAATATGAGAGTTACCTAGTTGATATTTGAGTTGAAGGGAAATATACTATGAGTTGTGTAATCATCCAAATTATACAGGTGGTGCATGAAGTCATAGGAAGGCCTACCATGGATTGTGCAATTCCAATTGAGGAATTTCCCTAATTAATAGGGGCTAACTCCCAAGGAAAGATCACAAGGAAATAGGGACTTGGGAAAGTAGAAAATATTGGGTTGTGTTATATTCTTTCCACGACTAGCCCACGTAGTTAACCAGAGGGTTAGAGGGGGGGCGGAGCCCCCATTGGTTGCACTAATTATGTAGCGGGGGGAGGGGTCACAGGGGGTTTGAGGTGTACCCGTAACCCCACTTTATGAGGTCCGGGGGAGCACCCTAGAAAATTTTGGTTTTTGGACCCTATGTTAGGATGGGCGGACCCACCTATGGTTTTATGCATGATTTTCACACATGTTTTTTGGACGCGATGGGTTTTTGGTCCATGGTATTGGACGCGATGGTTTTCGGTCCATGGTATTAGATGCTTTGGCATGTATAAATATGTATTATAACATTGAAAGGAACATAATGAAAAATCAAGCTGGTAGTCCCGTTTTGGGATCTAGGGGAAAATCTCTATGTATATGTGTTTTATGTGTTATGCTCTCGCATTGTTTATTTTCTATGTTTTAGAATTCGTATGCAGGTAATTTTTGTACGGGGTTAAAACCTACAGAAAATTGGTTAAGTATTGGCCAAGGCTTGTCTAGGAAGTGTGAGACAGATAGAGATAATGAAAAGGTTGATCGGACTTGAGAAAAGCATTGTAATCTTCTCATATTTTCTTATTAATGCAATATATAAATAGTAGGGGTTTTTAGCTATTGATTTCCCTAGGAAATCATTGTGTAATGTGTTGGTTGAATTCTTTCTCTTGTATGCTTCGTGAGTTTTCGATCGATTAATTGTTTCCTCTAAAGAGTAGAGTATATTCATGTCTTTTGTTTTATAAAATTACATAATTAGTTTGAATCTACAAGGAATTTCTACAGTTTTTTGAAATTTTAACCAAACTTTCATGAAAATGATTAATATTTCTATTTTTTCATAAATTCAAAAATAAACTTTGAATTTTTAGTAAATTTTATTTCTAATTTCCAATTGATCGAGGGAGCTCTGATGGGACATAATTCCCCTAGTGGAGGGTCTTTTATTTTTATTTTTTTCTAATGTCTAACAATTCATTTTAAAATTAAAAAAGTAATTTTGTGAGTGGAAATTGCGTTGGTGAGTACTCTCACACTGTCACAATTACGTTAGTGTTCTTCTCAATGATGCAAAAATTGATGTGGTTGCAGGACACTGTTATGTTAGTGCTATGTTCAATGATGCGATAATTGATGCAGTTGCAAGTTGTTTGCATAGACTCTGGGGGGGATGAACAAATGTCAAATTAATATTATTATGTTTCCTTATGTGGATGGTAGAGTATGTGTGGGAGAAATGGAGTGTTTTTCATAATGAGTGTTGTGATATTGATAAACGATATGGTAATTGGTATGGTTTCATTGCGCAGAATGTTTACTATGCAGAGGATGGAGTATGTGTGGGAAAAATAGGGTCTTTTTATAGAAAGTGATCTCTGACACTGACGAGGGTGCAGAGGGAGCTAGTATCATTTTTTTTAACAATTATTGTAATCATTAGACTATAAAAGCTACTCTTTTTATGCAATATTAAATCAATTGTGTTTTAAATCTGTGTGACACGCTGTTGTGGGAGATTTTTATGTTAATGTGGGAGACTGTTTTTTTGCATAGGGATAAATAAATTTTCAATAGATATTATTAAGGAGTACGTGCAGTGGGGTTGTTTTGCATAGATAGGGGTGCTAAATAAACTATTTTTTCAATTCGATTGAAGAAAAAGTGTTGTGTGGTAAAACAAATGTGCTTAAGGCTTTGTCTTTTTTAATTATTATTTAGGAACATTTTTCACAACTACAAAATTAGTTGTATGAAGGTGGTTGTGTGAAGCTAGTTGTTTGGAGGTAGCTTGTGAAGAACTAAATAGAATCAAATAAGAAAAGGACAAAATTATGAAAATTTAAAAGAATATTTTCCATTCTTTAGCTATGTATGGAAAGAAAGAAACAATGGTGTTATTTAGTGCACAAGTAGTTGTGCATATAAATTGTGTGGAGGTGGTTGTGCATGTGTAGAGGTTATGTGGAGTAAAATGCATGTGCAATGTTGTCACTCACTGCATTATGAGTTTTCAGTTGATCAAATTTTCTATATTGTAGTGAATTTTGAAGCCATATTCTAATCCATAGGAGCTATAAGAGTTTAATCAGAGCTATAAGAGTTTAATTAGACCCTCTCCATTGCACAGTGCTCAGAAAGAGCTTTCCAACAGTATATAGAAGTCCAAAAATGGGCTTCTAGATTAGAAGTTAGAGTAGTTTGAAGATGGGGGTTATGTTTCCTTGAAATGAAAGAGAAGAGCACAATGGAGGGCCCTGGTCATAGTAAATTTGGCATATCGGCGGTGGGAAAACCTTGCAGTCCCACATCCCACATATCAACTACATCGCAGTCTCGTTGTTCCACAGTGCCACGATCTTACAGTCTCACAGTACCACAATCTCGCATCTTGCAACATCACAATAAATCCCACATATTCGTGGTGGGAAAATCCCGCAGTCCCGCATCCCGCATATCAACTATACTACAGTCCCGCAGTACTATGATCTCGCAATCCTGCAGTATCATGATCCCGTAGTCCCGCAGTACCGCGATCCCGCATCCGGCAACATCACAGTAAATCCGCGATATCGGCAATCGGCGGAGTAAAGGGGCTACCACTTTAAAAACCTTACGATTTCGTTGATTTGAGATACAGTGTTAAATCGTCAGGGAGGGGCCAATTCTATTTAATAAAGGAATTCATGGAAAAACCAAGGCCGGGCAGGCCATTTTCTCTCTCCTCCAAGGGGCCACATGGCATAATCCCATTGGCCCATATGTATGACATGGTAGCTGACTTCACCAGTGATGTAGCAGTATGGAAGTGACGTGGCAGTACGTAAGTGATGTGGCAATACGAGTGACATGTGGCATTGCAATTCAGCATTTTTATGGGTCCTATAGGGGCATTTCTAGGTGACACATGTCACAAATCGCAGGGTGACACATGGTACTAATGACGTCACCCCCTGCAGATTGGAAATCAGAGATCACACACAATATAGTCTTTCTTCCACCAAAGTCTCCTCGAATTTTGATTGCGATATGTGGGGGTTTCTTCTCGGGTTGCGTCTGGACAAATCATCCCCCACTATGAAAAGAAGTGAAAGGATATTCCTTTTCCACATTGTGATTGCGATGTTTGTGGTGGGCCTGATCCCACTGATCAGCGTTCGCAATGTCAAGGGGAGACGCCAAAGGTAAAGCGTATCAAGCGTTAGGATGTGCTATTCTGTGTAACAAAGGAGAAACTCTCGCAGACAGGAGCATGAAGGCCTTAGCACCCAAGGGCTAAGCCCCTAGTCATATGATAAGAAAAGAAAAAAGGGGCTAAACCAAAGGGGGGCTAAGGTGCATCTATGCTCGTTGTTCTGTAATGTTTTTAAAAGGCAAAGTCTCGCTATCGTAAAATCCTCAAAGTATGACACAGAGCTTTTAAAGGTGGATGGGTCAGTAGCTGGGGCATTAAAGGAAGTATGGTGTAGCGTGAAACCAGTATGGTGGGCTCCGTAAAGACTTAATGGTTTGGCATAATGCTCCACTTTGACACACAACAAAAGGACTGTCGAGACAAACACTTACAGTCGACCCACTCCCTACTCCAGAAAATGTGTCATTCACGTAGTAAAGGCAGAAGCGACAGTGATCTAGTCAACCAGTAGGGGAGACACATAGAGATAGAGATAAGATTGATCAGACTTGAGAAACGCATTGTATTCTTCTCATATTTTCTGATTAATGCAACATATAAATAGCAGGGTTTTTAGCTATTGATTTCCCTAGGAAATGATTGTGTAATGTGTTGATTTGATTCTTTCTCTTGGAAGCTTCGTGAGTTCTCGATCAATTAATTGTTTCCTCTAATGAGTAGAGTAGATTCATGTCTTTTGTTTTAGAAAATTACATAAGTAGTTTGAATCTACAAGGAATTTCTACAGTTTTTTAAATTTTAACCAAACTTTCATGAAAATGATTAATATTTCTATTTTTTCATAAATTCAAAAATAAATTTTGAATTTCAGTAAATTTTATTTCTAATTTCCAATTGATCGAGGGAGCTCTGATGGGACATAACTCCCCTAGTGGAGGGTCTTTTATTTTTATTTTTTTCTAATGTCTAACAATTCATTTTAAAATTAAAATAAAAGTAATTTTGTGAGCGGAAATTGCATTGGTGAGTACTCTGACACTGCCACAATTACATTAGTGTTCTTCTCAATGATGCAAAAATTGATGTTGTTGCAGGACACTGTTATGTTAGTGCTATGTTCAATGATGCGATAATTGATGCAGTTTTAGGTTGTTTACATAGACTCCGGGGGGGATGAACAAATGTCGAATTAATATTATTATGTTTCCTTATCTAGAGGGTAGAGTATGTGTGGGACAAATGGGGTGCTTTTCATAGTGAGTGTTGTGATATTGATAAACGATATGGTAATTGGTATGGTTTCATTGTTCAGAATGTTTATTGTGTAGAGGATGGAGTATGTGTGGGAGAAATAGGGTCTTTTTCATAGAAAGTGGTCTCTAACACTGACGAGGGTGCAAAGGGAGCTAGTATCATTTTGTTAAACAATTATTGTAATCGTTGGACTATAAAAGCTACTCTTTTTATGCAATATTAAATCAATCATGCTTTCAATCTGTGTGACACACTGTTGTGGGAGATTGTTATGTTAATGTGGGAGACTATTTTTTTGCATAGGGATAAACAAATTTGCAATAGATATTATTAAGGAGTATGTGCATGAGAACTGGGGTTGTTTTGCATAAATAGGGGTGCTAAATAAACTATGTTTTCAATTCGGGTGAAGGAAACGTGTTGTGTGGTAAAACAAATGTGCGTAAGGCAAGACTATTTTTTTGCATAAGGATAAACAAATTTGCAATAGATATTATTAAGGAGTATGTGCAAGAGAACTGGGGTTCTTTTGCATAGACAGGGGTGCCAAATAAACTATGTTTTCAATTCGGGTGAAGAAAACGTGTTGTGTGGTAAAACAAATGTGCATAAGGCTTTGTCTTTTTTAATTATTATTTAGGAATATTTTTCACAACTACGAAATTAGTTGTATGAAGGTGGTTGTGTGAAGCTAGTTGTTTGGAGGTAGTTTGTGAAGAACTAAATAGGATCAAATAAGAAAAAGACAAAATTATGAAAATTTAAAACAATATTTTCCATTCTTTAGCTATGTATGGAAAGAAAGAAACAATGGTGTTATTTAGTGCACAAGTAGTTGTGCATATGAAGTTGTGTGGAGGTGGTTGTGCGTGTGCAGAGGTTATGTGGAGTAAAATGCATGTGCAGTGTTGTCACTCACTGCATTATGAGTGTTCAATTGATCAAAGTTACTATAGAGCAGTGAAGTTTGAAGCCATATTCTAAGCCATAGGAGCTATCAGAGTTTAATCAAACCCTCTCCATTGCATAGTGCTCAAAAAGAGCTTTCCAACAGTATATAGAAGTCCAAAAATGGGCTTCTAGATCAGAAGTTAGAGTAGTTTGAAGATGGGGGTTATGTTTCCTTGAAATGAAAGAGAAGAGCACATTGGAGGGCCCTGGTCATAGTAAATCCAACATATCGGTAGTGGGAAAACCTTGTAGTCTCGCATTCCACATATCGACTATATCACAGTCCCGTTGTTCCACAGTGCCATGATCCCGCAATCCCGTTTTCCCACAATCCCGCAGTACTGCAATACCGTGATCCCGCAGTCCCACAGTATCGCATTACCACAATCCCGCATCTTCCAACATCAAAGTAAATCCCGCATATTGGTGGTGGGAAAATCCCGCAGTCCCGCATCTCGCGTGTCAGCTATATCGCAGTCCCGCAGTATCATGATCCCGCAGTCCTATAATACTGTGATCCCGCAGTCCCACGATCCCACATCTGACAACATCACAGTAAATCCGCAATATCAACAATCGGCGGAGTAAAGGGGCTACCACTTTAAAAACCTTGCGATTTCATTGATTTGCGATACAGTGTTAAATCGTTAGGGAGGGGCCGATTCTATTTAATAAAGGAATTCATGGAAAAACCAAGGCTGGGTGGGCCATTTTCTCTTTCTTCCAAGGGGCCATGTGGCATAATCCCATTGGCCCATATATATGACATGGCAGCTGACTTCATCAGTGACGTAGCAGTATAGAAGTGATGTGGCAATATGGGTGACACGTGGCATTCAAATTCAACACTTTTAGAGGTCCTATAGGGGCATTTCTGGGTGACACGTGTCACCAATCGTAGGGTTGACACATGGTAGTGATGACATCACCGCCTGTAGATCAACAATTGGAGATTGCACACAACAAAGTTTTCTTCCACCAAAGTCTTCTGGAATTTCGATTGTGATATGTGGGGGTTTCTTCTTGGATGCGATGTTTCATTTGTTCCACCCTATAAGGATTTTGCGTCTAGACAAATCGTCCCCCGCTATGAAAATAAGTGAAAGGGTATCCCTCTCCCGAGTTGTGATTGCGATGTCTGTGGCGGGCATGATCCCACTGATTAGCGATCACAATGTCAAGGGGAGACGCCAAAGGTAAAGCATAGCAAGTGTCCAGATGTGCTATTATGTGTAACAAAGGAGAAAGGCCCACGAACAGGAACCTGAAGGCCTTAGCGCCTAAGGGCTAAGCCCCTGGTCATATGATAAGAAAAGTAAAAAGGGGCTAAACCAAAGGGGGGCTAAGGTCCATCTATGCTTGTTGTTCTGTAATGTTTTTAAAAGGCAAAGTCTCGCTATCGTAAAGGCCTCAGAGTATGACACAGAGCTTTTAAAGGCGGATGGGTTAGCAGCTCAGGCATTAAAGGAAGTATGGTGCAGCATGAAACTGGTATGGTGGGCTCTGTAAAGACTTAATGGTTTGGCATAATGCTCCACTTCGACACACAGCAAAAGGACTGTCGAGACAGATAATTACAGTCGACGCACTCCCTACTCCAGAGAATGTGTCATTCACACAGTAAAGGCAGAAGCGACAGGAATCCAGTCGACCAGTAGGGGGGAAACATCAGGACAGAGACTTGAGCTGACTAGAGGTTTTCACAGGAATGGAAAAAGGACCTCTTCCTCCATCATCCTTCAGTTTTCTTATTATTTCTATGGTTTATTTATTTCCAAGAAGGGATCTGATCTCGATTGTAATCATTTTGGGCAACAACGCCTTACATAGGTTGAGACAGCTAGTTTAGCAGATAGTTGGAGCTAAGGCTCAGATATTTTATTGCAACTATAATCCAAGCTCCCCCTCTTCTTATAAATAGGGGTAAGAAACACTTATTTGAGGTTTCAGAATTTCTCACCCGAGAGGGTTGAATTCTGAGATGCCACCTTGGTTCTATTTTCTCATTCATGGGGGGACTTGACTGATGTTGTGTTTAATTTCATGGACTGGTATGTTGGACTCATATTGGATTAATGAAACTCCCTAGTGATTCCAAGCATGAATGATGTGCACTATGTTTTTCCTTCTCTAACCTCATTTCATAATCTGTTTTTCCTTCTCTGAAATAGTATAATGAAGCTATTGGTTTCTCTCTAATTCATGGGTTTATATTGGCTGTTAAATAGAGAACAATACCTGTGCATATCTCAGATATGCTTGTGTTATTCACTAGCATAAAGTACCTGTAGAAAAAACAGATTTATTTGTTTATTTGATTAACCTTCAGAACTTGTGTTAGAAAATATTTACTTTAAATGTTGGCAGAAAATTATACCTATGTTATAGTTGGCCTCAAACCTTAACTAGCTCTCATATTTTTCTATCACTCCACCTCCTTCCTCTTCCATATTTCTATTGGGAAATCGTTGCTTAGGATCTGTGTTGTTTATAGCCATATACATCAAATTCCATATTTCTGCTAGAACATTGTTGTTTAGGATTATATTTGTTATATTCCTATGCATCTACTTCCCTCTTCCATTTCTTTCTCTCGACCATTACTACAACTTCAGTATTAAGTTGTCTATTATTGTGTGTCGGCCACCAGAAGAAGACAGTTCTCTTTGAGATTGCCCCAATATACCCCCTGCATTTGGATCCATGTGTTGGCTTGAGTCTACCTTAATGAAGACCTATTGAACCAAGCCCCTTTATTATCTTTTTCTTACATGACAATTGGAGTGCAACAGAAACCCCACTCATAATATTTCATGCACTCCTTTATTTAAGATGTCCTAGGCATTGGTCTAGAATCAACCCATAGGATGTATCTAGGATGCTTTCTATGTCCCCTGAAGCACTCGTGCTACAGGTGGTGCTAGAAAAAGCCACAACATCTTTCTGGCATCATTGTCGGGGAATGGATTAGAATATTTTTCCCTAGGTATGACAAAGTTTTACATTTCCTCTGTTAGGTGAGTAGGGGAAGTGAGGGTTGAGGATCTCTCACCTTAACGACTACACTGTTTTAATTCTATGGTAAATGTCCTGGAGTCTCCATTGTACATATCTCTATTTGATCATCCTAGCTTTCAAGCAGCCCCATACTCATTCTAATGCTACAACAATGGAAAACTTTCCCTACTTTGGAAACTAAAATCACTCATATAGAGAGGTTTTCAAGATGGCCATTCCTACATTCTTGGCCAACCAATTTTCCCCATTGGATTTCTCTTCTATTGTTGGTTATCCCAATCATGTCCCTACGTTTCATGAGTGGGATACCTATTTGCCTAGATTTAGTGGGAACACAGAGAGAAGACCTAACCAACACCTCAAATACTTTCATGAATCCATGGAGCAACAAGGTATTATTCTTGAAGATGTAAAAATGAAGTTCCTCAAGTGGTCTTTAGATGAGGATGCTAGAGTTTGGTTTAAAATTATACCTCATAGCAACATATCTTCCTTGAAATGTTTTCATACAACATTCCATCAATATTTCAAAATATTTTATCAACTGAATGCTCTATTTGAATATTGATATGTGCATTTTAACGATGAAGACATTCACGAGGTCGAAGACCCTGCTGAAGATGTTTCTGGAGCTCCACTCTAAGAAAACATCCTCTCGCATCAAGAAGTATCACCCAATGAGAAATAAAGAGAAGAAGGGAATTTCATCGAGCTTCCAACAAACCCTTAGGGGTCTGATTCAACCAAATGTGATTTTTCCCATTCCTATGATGAATATGACCCTGGTAGAGAGTCAAGTGATGCTGAGACACAATGCTCCCAGTCATGGGAAGATCTGAAAGAAGAGGAAGCCCATGAGGAAGTCAGAAGGGAGGATCCATTTTACAAAGCACATCCTACACCTGGAGAACAAGATCAATAACCTCCTCTTGTTTATGATTCTTATCATTCAGAGGAGGATGAGATGGTCAAGGATTTTCAAATGGATTTGTTTACCAGCAAGTGGGGAGAAATCTTCCTGCAACAATATTTGCTTATAAAATGTAAGGCGGAGGAGCTAAACAACATTTGTGGCTACCCTAGCCAAGAGGATATTGGTCAACGAACTGCTCATGAAAAAGAGGCAACTGCAAACTTTCCCTGTCCATTCCATGACCTATGGCTGAGTACATGAGCCTATTCTTAAGCCAAAAAAAGAGGTTGTAGAAGCAAGATGTATCAGGTTCTTTATTTGAATACTTTTCACGATGCATGCTTGTTTTAATTTTTATTTTTCAGCAATAGGAAGGCACTAGGTCCATCACCTAAATGTTGGCCTAGCTCCATTGGAGGGTTGAAATCACTTAGGTGAATTGAGACCTGTGCATAAGTAGGAATGTATATTAATAAGTTCACTTACTGAGCATTTAAATTTCTAGTTGTTAGACTTTTTATTTATGCATTTCAGTTTGAGGAGGAAGTGACTCCTTGCAAACAAAGGTTCATGGAGATTTTATGTGAGTTCATATATTTCTAACTCCATGCCCAATGGTAAAGGATACCATTCTGCAGGTTCTCAGCACCTTTCTAGCAAGGCATTGTCCCTAGTAGGAGCCAATGTTATCACCCACTGCATAATGAGTTTTCAGTTGATCAAAGTTGCTAGAGAGCATTGAATTTTAAAGCCATATTCTAGGCCACAAGAGATATCAGAGTTTAGTCAAACCCTCTCCATTGCATAATTATTAGAAATATCTTTCCAATGGTATATAGAAGTCCAAAAATGGACTTCTAGATTAGAAGTTAGAGCAGTTTGAAGATGGGGGTTCTGTTGCCTTCAAATGAAAGAGAAGAGCACATTGGAGGGCCCCGGTCACAGTAAATCTTGCATATCAGTGGTGGAAAAATCTTGCAGTCTCGCATCCCACATATCAGCTATATCGCAGTCCCACAATATCGTGATCTTGCAGTCCTGCAGTCTTGCGTTCCCATAGTGTTGTGATCTTGCATCCCACAACATCATAGTAAATCCCGCAGTGCCGCATCCTACATATCAGCTATACCATAGTCCCATAGTACTGTGATCCCACAGTCTCGTATTACTATAATCTCGTAGTACTGCAATCCCGCATCCCACAACATCACAGTAAATCCCACGATATCGGCAATCGATGGAGTAAAGGGGCTACCACTTTAAAAACCTTGCGATCTCGTTGATTTGTGATACATCGTTAAATCGTTGGGGAGGGGTTGATTCTATTTAACAAAGGAATTCACGGAAAAACAAAGGCTAGGTGGGCCATTTTCTCCTTCCTCCAAGGGGCCAAGTCGCATAATCCCATTAGCCCATATGTATGACATGGCAGTTGACCTCATTAGTGACGTGGCAGTATGGGTGACATGTGGCATTCAAATTCATAATTTTCAGGGATCCTATAGGGGCATTTACAGATGACACATGTCACCACTCATATGGTGACACGTGGCATCGATGACATCACCCCATAGATCGAAAATCCGCAATCACATACAGCAAAGTATTTCTTATGCCAAAGTCTCTCTGGCTTGTGATTGTGATATGCGAGGGTTTCTTCCTGGATGCAATATTTCATGTGTTCCACCCTATAAGGATTTCATGCTTGGACAAGTCGTACTGTGCTATGAAAAGAAGTGAATGGGTCTCCCTCTCATGTGTTTCGATTGCGATGTCTTGGGTGGTTCGGATACTGTTGATCAGCGATCGCAATGTCAAGGGGAGACACCAAAGGTAAACTGTATCAAGCATCGGGATGCGCTATTCTATGTAACAAAGGAGAAAGACCCCAAATAGGAAACAGAAGGCCTTAGCACCCGAGGGCTAAGCCCCTGATAATAGCCCCTGGTCATATGATAAGAAATCAAAAAGGGGTTAAACCAAAGGGGGCCTAAGGTGCATCTATGCTCATTGTTTCGTACTGTTTTTAAAAGGAAAATTCCTATTACCGTAAAAGCCTCAGAGCATGATACAGATCTTTTAAAAGTAGATGGGTTGGCATCTAGGGCATTAAAGGAAGTATGGTGTAGTGGTGAAACCAGTATGGGGGGCTCTGTAAAGACTTAATGGTTCAACACAGGGATCCACTCCGACACACAACAAAAGGACTATCGAGATAGACACTTACATTTGTCCCACTCCCTACTTTAGAGAATGATTCATTCGCGCAGTAAAGGCAGAAGTGACAAGGAACCAGTCGAGCAGCAGGGGAAGGGCATCACGACAGAGACTCAGCCTGACCAGAGGTTTTCACAGGAATGGAAAAAGGACCTCTTCCTCCATCATCCTCCAGCTTTCTTATTATTTCTATGGTTTCTTTATTTCCAAGAAGGGATCTGATCCCAATTGTAATCATTTTGGGCAACAATGCCTTACATAGGTCGAGACATCTAGTCTAGTAGACAATTGGAGCTCTAGCTCAGATATTTTGTTGCAACCATAATCCAAGCTCCCCTCTTCTTATAAATAGTGGTAAGAAACACTTATTTGAGGTTCCAAAATTTCTCACTCGAGAGAGCTGAATTATGAGATGCCACTTTGGTTCTATTTTCTCATTCATGGGGGGACTTGACTAATGTTGTGTTTAATGTCATGGACTGGTATGTTGGACTCATATTGGATTAATGAAACTCCCCGGTGATTCCAAGCATGATCAATGTGCACTATGTTTTCTCTTCTGTAACCTCATTTCATTCTCTATTTTTCCTTCTCTGAAATAGTATAATGAAGTTGTTGTTTTCTCTCTGATTCATGGATTTAGCTTGGTTGCTAAATAGAGAACAATACCTGTGCATATCTCATATCTTCTTGTGTTATTCACTAGCATACAGTACTTGTAGAAATTAAAAATTTACTTGTGTATTTGATTAACCTGTAGAACCTGTGTTAGCCCAGATTTACTTTAGCTATTGGCAGAAATGGATACCCATGTTATAGTTGGCCTGAAACCTTAACTAGCTCTCAGCTTTTTCTATCACTCCACCTCCTTCCTCTTCCATATTTCTATTGGAAAACTATTGCTTAGGATTTTGTGTTGTTTATAGCCCTATACATCAAATTCCATATTTATGTCAGAACATTGTTGTTTAGGATTCTGATTCTTACAACCCTATGCATTTACTTCCCTCTTTCCTTTCCTTCTCTCCACCATTACTACAACTTCATTATTAAGTTGTCTTATCGTTGTGTGTCGGCCACCAAAAGAAGACATTTATCTTTTACATTGCCCCGATATACCCCCGCATTTGGATCCATGTGTTGGCTTGAGTCTACCTTAATGAAGACCTATTGAATCAAGCCCCTTTATTATCTTTTTCTTACATGAAAATTGGAGTGCAATAGAAACCCCACTCATAATCTTCCATGCACTCCTCTATTTAATATGTCCTAAGCACTGGTCTACAATCAACCCAGAGGTTGTCTCTAAAATGCTTTCTATGTCCCTTGAAGCACTTGTGCTACAGGTGGTGCTAGAAAAACCCACAACATGCAGAATTTGTGCAGAATGAGGGAAGTGCATACAATGAAATCTTGAGAGTTTTTTGCACACAATGGAATTTTTTCTTTGGAGGTAGCATGTGTGGAGAATAAGTGCTTCTAGCCCATGATATCTGGGACCCACGTATATTAATGTTAGATTCAAATGTCAATGACTAACAAAAGGGCATTGTTGAGTCCGGAAGTGGTTGTGTGGACAAAGCTATGCGGGTGGTTCTGTGTGAGATATTTTGTGCATAAATGGATTTTCTCTGCTATTTTGCACATATGCATTTGTGTTATGTTGAAATTATACAAATCATATTTCTAGATTTGATGTTTTGGTGCTTATGTGGCTTTGTGAATGTGTGAGAAGGTGTGTAGTCAGTGAATTGAATGTTGAGATGACTTGTATTTACCTGCAACTTTGTTTTCTATTAATCCAAGGAAAAACAACAGGATGATGAAAAATATAGATGACGATTTTACCTTTGTAGCATGTTTCAAACACAAAATAGTGGCAAGTGGTGATTTATAGGGAAACGAGAGTGCAAATATTTGAAATAGCTAGCATAGTGAGGGGAAAATGTTATTTGTTGTGATAGAGAAAACAATGGGCCATGTAGTGTTTTCTCTTTGCAAATTACATTCAAGAGATTGGAGTATTGCTTGAGCTTTTGTTTCCTTACTATTATAGGCCACTTTTTCACATCTGGTCAATAGCCCTACAAATTGGATCCATCAACATCCATTAACACCTTATCATCATCCTTACACAAAGCCCTAAGCATGAATCTCTCAATCCCTGAGTTTCTAACCTTGACTACTTTATTCTAGTGATTTTAAAGCCCATCTCACCTTGGCCCTTCAGGGACCCACTTTGAGTGGCGGGTTGCTCAGTTCTGCACCTGCTCTGATCATAGCAGATTTTCCCTTACTGGGGATGTGTTGATTCTAGAAATTCGGGAAAAATAAAAAGAATCATTAAGCTTCCTCTTCCAGAAGCTTCCAAGAGTTGTTACAACTATTTATGTTGGATAAGAACTTTGAACCCTATCTCCCCTACCTTGGATTTTTCACCTCTTATCACTTGAGCTCATCCTCCCATCAAGAGTGGATCTCAAGCCTAGATTTCATAAATGGACGAGAATTCGTAAACTACCATCCTCTCCTATATATTTACTATCATCCACAAGCTAGAGGTAGGCTTTTGGAGATTAATCATACCCTTATGTTGTTAATTTGATCATAAGAGAGATATTATTCTGATGTACTAGGGTGGATTTGAGGTGTACATTGTGACAAGGAAGGACAAGTCAACTTGGGAGTTTCTCTACAAGATCAACTTCCACTTTTGGTTGTAAACTCTCTCTCTTTCATTTTAATAAAAAGAGTATAACATTTTCCTACATGTGTTATGTTATGTTTATGTACATTTGTTTCAATGCTATGTTCATCCATTGAATAGAATGATTGGATAATGCGACATAGATTTCATAGATATCTAGCTAGTGTTTTTTGTTTGTGCAAGTTCTACTTATAATGATCAAAGCTACAGTTAGGCTAACAAGCCAAGAGGAGAGAAGGTCTTCCGACGTATCATAAGTAAACATCTTTTCACTCTCATATTATTCTGAAGAAAACTTTATAGTCTTTAGACTAGGACACTAGATATACGGAAGATACTAATGTCTACAGTCATAGATTTTTTATAACACTTATATAAACTATTATTTGTGAAGTTGAGCTTTGATGATAGCAGTAGTGTAGAGATACAATAGTTGTACAATATTGCAAGCTTGTAAATTGTTTCACCTTTGTTGGATTTTTTTTTGCATTTGGCAATACTGTAAGATTTTGGTACTTCAATATTTTCTCTAAATATTTTGTAATACTCTAGAAGCTTTGGTTTTCTCTACAATTCTCTTGAATTTTTTCTCTACAATACTGCAAGAAATGAATGTGCCAAGTTATTTTCGGTTTTAAAAAGTAGTGGAGAGCAGTTATTCAAGTCGATTTGTCATAGAAGGTAACTTTACTATTTGTGGCTATTATTAAGTGAAAGTAACTCAAGGTTATAACTATTAACTTTTAGTAATTAAATTATTTTTGCGTTTGTAAAAATAAAAGAGTTTAAAATTAAATGTGTTTATGCAGAATAAGGTTGGTGTTGCATCGTAAATGTGTGTCAAATTTTGTGAGAAATTATTTTGTCAAGTTATTCGTAAATCAAATTTGGTTTAATTTTACAAATTAGTGGGACCAATTTTCAAGTTGATTCGTCATAGAGAATAGCTAAATGTGTGTTGGCATAATATATAATTGTGAATGTCTGGGTGAATTGTTGGCCTCGTTAGACTATGGCATTATTTGATAGTTTTAGGGCTCTTCAAAATTGACTAGAAAAATAAAGGAAACTCGAGCACGTTGTTTATAATATATTGTGGTGCCTTTTGTAATTCGAGGTTACAGTTGTCAATTTTCATGATCTTGGGTGTCAATCAAGTGTAAACAATCATGATGTCATATTTTTATTAAGAAAAAAAAGGCAAAAAAAATGGTTTGTAGTGGTTTTTGACAGTATTGACAAATTTTCCAATATGATTTTTGAAGATTCTGAATCCATTTCCACTATTACAAAAAATAATTCAAAAACTTGTGTTTCCGGGCTTTTACTAAAAAAAAAAAAAAACTGGTGTTTTTTTGGCTGCGTGGACGAATTTACCAGTTTGATAGACAATGTCTATTATTGCATATCATAAATTTCTATGCCTTACAGCATGTATATTAATAAATAAATGCACATGATGCTTTTGAAATTTCTAGAAATTTTCCTATAATTGTCAGTAAAAGTTGTTTTTTCTATATTTAATAATGGTTTTCACACAAGTAGTAATAACAGTCAATGTTTATGAAGAAAACAGAGAATTGTAAAGTGAAATGGGATTTGAATGCATTATTCATTGACAAAGTTTTTTTTTTGTTGCAAACAAAAAATGGGTAGCAGGCAAGGGAAAGAGCTTATTTGCAGTGATACAGTTAACTCACTTGTTGAGATCGATGATAACTTTCACTGGTCGAGAACTTATGAGTGATATGTGAATCTGTCAACAAAAGAGAAAACTGGTAACAAGATTTGGAGTACATAATCAATGAATTCTAGGTGTGTTCCAAAGGTATTTGATTTCACAGAAATTGTTTATCTCTATGGAAATAATTTTGATTCTAGAAAGAGGATAGTTAAGTTAGGGGCGATAAAGGTTTCTTTGAGTCCCAATGTATTCAGGTTGTTATTCAAGTTACCATAATCGAACAGGCATTTAGAATTGTTCGTTGTGGATGGATTCCTGGAGCCAGAAGGGAAAAAAATTGACATTGTGCGAGAATTCATTTATGTAACTTCTGAGGTTCCTTACGATCTTTCTCTTGTAGATATTTCTTTGTTTAACAATCATTTATGGATTTTGTATGGCTCTTTGCCTGTGTAGTAGGGTGTTGATGGTGTTGGACCCGCCAACATGTCAAGGGATCTCCCCAGTAAGAAGTCCCAATTATACCTCATACTGTTTGGTGCAGGAGTCCCAACAGTGGGTTGTATGGTAATTCCTTGACCGCAATTTCGCACATAGGCAAGTAATATAACTCTTTTGGTAGCAAAGGTGTGACAGTTGCAGCGAGTCAAGGAAGGAGCATGAGAGGTTCTAACACACAAGGGTTGACATGAGTGTGCCCCTTGGAAACCTATGATAGCATGCAGTTAAGAAGGGAACACACGAGCAAAGATTCATCACAACATAGAAGGAAAATTAGCTAGCAATCCAAAGTGATGGTTAAACCAACAAAACATTTCAGAAAGATTCATACATACATACATACATAGTTATACATGCATGCGTAAGTAAATAGATACATATATCATTTAGAGTAAACCAGATATCATAGAATACAATACAACATATGCATGAAACGTGTTGGCTTTTGTTATATTAAGAAGTGTAAGTTCCAGTCATACAATACATCCATGTCCAACCACTAGTTCCCACAGCGGAACGTTACAGCCACAACTACCTGCTCCTCCAAAGAGATGTACTAGCTCTGCGTAGTGGGGAAGTCAAGGCTCGCTACAATAATGT
Organism: Pinus taeda; assembly: GCA_000404065.3. Taxonomy (NCBI): domain Eukaryota; kingdom Viridiplantae; phylum Streptophyta; class Pinopsida; order Pinales; family Pinaceae; genus Pinus; species Pinus taeda. The sequence continues at coordinate 64,611 of APFE031225909.1, read as the reverse complement.
CCAATCTCTCTCCAAGATAGTCTTATCTGAAGCTTGGCTGAACAAAAGCCTCTACAATGAGTTATGAGGGACTATTTATAACAAAGGATGGGGTCGCCCTTGACATTCCCCTTTGTGACAGTTCAACTACCCTCATGACTCTTCATCTACTCTATGACTTTTACATCCAACTATCGACACTTGACTTACACATGACAAGACATTAGATTACAATTCACATGTACCCATGTGAGAGAAATGGCTTGAGCAAGCCACGCTAGACATCACTATGACTTAGAAAACCATGGAAGTCCAACTCCTCAACATCCTCGCATTGATCTGAAGTAACATACTGATGCCAATATCAGTGGTCCGCAATGGTGTCCGTGTGCTCTAAGGTAACATATTTCTGGAACTTGACTCTTGCCTCCATAGCATCTGGGTACATTGCTCGGGATCATCTGTCCAACTCCTATAAGCATGTGCATCATTGTCTTCAATGTGGCTAGACCAACAACATACTTGTGCATGATGTTTGCACTAATGGGTAAGTCTGGGCTGGTGGCAATGCGCATCAACTCGTCGAAGTATGATTCAAGCTCTAGTTGGACCTATGCCTTTGTCTTCACCTAGGTGAGAGTCCCAATAGATGAGATCGCATATGCGCACACCAAAACATCCATACTCTTTAATACACATGCATGGGAGGCCTGTATACTAGTGATGAGCCGCAGGAGCTCTTCATAATTCTAGATCTGACTCCAGATACGTGCCTTCATCTCGATCGCATTGGCCTTCATCATCTTAGGCAAGTGAAGCGAGGCTCCCTTGTATCTCATCATCCATGTTTGCATGTTATCAACATCATCATGCAAGTTCATCAAGATACGAGCTCTTCTAGCACATCGTTGTTGCCATCTATTGAGATGGACGATTGCCTTATTCACGGTGCCAAACTTGGAGTACAACGCTCACATAATTGTGTCAAGGGACAACACTTCATCTAGTATTGCCTTCTTCATTTTAGCTCAGCAGGCATTGTCACCAACTCTCCTCCTTGCTTGGCTGTCTGTAGTTCCTTAGCCATTCGCTCATTCTCATCTATCAGAAAGCAAACACTTGAGCTAGTGGCTTCGACATACACTCTGGTTGCGTCAGCCAAGGTTATTGGGTGTTTGCGCACGTCATATATGATCACTCATTCCTCAACTTGCGCAGGAGATGTATGATCATATGGAGTTGACACTCTGCAAGACTTCACAACTCAATGTTGAAACTCGTCGAATGAGATGTTGTGCATCTCTCCTTCCGGCTGATCTCCAAGGACATCAGTGCCTCCTAGGTCACTTGAGACTTGCTCATCATCTGGATGTAGTGAAGCAAGTAAGTTGACCTCTTGGTGGTGAGGCATAAGGTCGATGTCCTGTTCCAATTCTCATTGCTCCATATCCATATCCAACTATTGAAGTGCTTTCTCTACCTCACATGCGAAGTCTTTCTCCTATGATGGTTCACCCTATCTACCTGATGCCAGTTGTTCTGATGAGTCTACTACCTATACGGGCATTGCTTCATCCATTTTCACATGTTGTGCCCACTGTTGTACCTATTGTTGTCGTGCTTCCCTCTCATGTTTGCGCAGCTCTTGTTCCTTCCGGAGTTGCTCCTTCAGCTCATGCAACTCCTTTTATGTTTCCTACATTCTTCTCTTCTCCTTCTTCCTTTGCATGATTCACTTGTCACATTGTTGCCTCTTTGCCTCTTTAGCCAAAGATGCTTTCTCCAAAAGTGCATCTTTTTGGAACTTGCAGCTTTTCTCTTCCTCCATGTGATCGACAATCTTCCTCTTTCCCTTGTCACGCATTGGTATGCTTACTATTGCTTCATGTTGCTTTGCTAACCTCTCCACAACGAAGCCAACCTATTCACTGGGTTTGGAGAAACTATAGAAATATCTCCATGGGTCCTCCTCAGCCCAATGAAATGCCCCATGGATCTATTTGAACTGTACTCTCATGCAATGATCTTTGACAAGACAATGTGGGCCATATGGGTTGTAACTTCGGAGGTTGAATGGTTACTTCTTCATCTATTCTTCTTTGAAATCTCCTTTCTTGAAACTTCAGATCTCCTATAACCCAATCCGCAATGGAAGAGCGGGCCAAGGTGCCTTCTTCTTCCAGTGCAATCTAGCTATCAATCCTACCGAGATGTGATATGTTACTTCCTGCATGATGAGTATGTCCAAGGAAAACTTCGATAGAACATGCAGAGGCTTCTCCACACTGAACATTCATATGAAGGTGTGGGATGGTGAGGAATACCAATCAACAACGTCTATTAGTGCCTCCATTATTGCCCTCGACATGTAGGGTGGATCCTATTCGAATATCATCTTGTAAACTGGGGTGACAAAATGGTCTGATAGCCATGTGATAACTCCTCTGAAGCTGCATTCAGACAACAACTTACAATATGTGTTCATAGCAGTCTCGATCGGTGACCATGCCCACTCCAAGCCTGAGAACTCCTATCAGGCACAGATTTCATCTAAGATGTAGGCAGACATGTAGATCTCTGCTTGCATACCTCTGGGTGACTATCAAGCCTCCATTACCTATTCCTTCAGCTGATGAGCCAACATGCCGGACCAGTTACATGGTTTTCCCTCTCTGGGCAGTAGGTCTAGCGTGATCAACCAACTTTGTGGGAAGGTTTTCATGTTTTCTTGGCCATACAGTCGACATGTAAATATGACCAAGTATTGATACGCCTTCTGCAGCATCTTCGTCTTGTAGATCTAGTTGGGTATCATCCTAAATCTAGCCAAATCCTTTACCCAGTTCTTCAGAATGTCTCTTGAGTTAGCATTGTTGTTGTTAAACTAAAAGGAGTCTCCATGACAGTCACGAGCTCCGACATCTGATACATCTCATCATAATCATGTGCCCAGAAGGTTGCAAGCTTTATCCTGCTGACACTGCTTAAATTCATCGTCTCAGGATCAATGTGTGAAATGATCTAGTGTATCATGTCCACACACGGGAACGCAGGGTATCTACATGCAATCTGGTACAAGCCAGACTTGTGAATGTTCACATAAACTTGGTGGTCTTCGAGGTCTTCCCTAAAAGTGCCTGCAAATGCTTCATTTACCTCTTGTCATTTCAGCTTGATGTCCTTGTCTAGAAACATCTTGGTATCTTCATAGATTCGTGGACTTAAGGACACTTACTCAAATTCTGCTCTAGTTGCACTTTCGTCTGTGTCCTTTGGTCCTGCTCTCTTGGAGGCCATTGATCCTATAGTGCTAAGAGGAAGATGAACACCTGAAAGATCTGGAGATAAAACAACATTCACGGCAAGAAATCTGTCAATGAAAACCAAAGAAAATTCAGGGAATGACATAACACATACCTGGGGAATGATAGGCAAAGATTGTGCAATTTCTTCTAGGAGGCTGGGTGACTAGCTTCCAAAACTACACAAAAGGAAGTCTAGGTAGTCTGGGTAGTCTGGGGAGGTTGACTGGCTACTGGATTTGCATAGTGCGTAATCCAGGCTAACTGTTGATTGTTGGGATTGTGCAATGTGCAATTCCAGCAGGCAATGACTGCAGGCTCAGGGACTACATTTCGCAATTTTCTGGGCCAGCAGCCACTGTCCCTTAGAAATTTTCAAAGCATTCCTAGAGGATAGTGACTGGGTAGAAATTCACATTTATGGAGAGGAAAACAGAGCCTTCCTTCCCCGAATTGTGTAATGCTATCTCGATGAGGCAAAGTCTGGGCCAAGGCTAGCTGGACTCGTCGACAGGAAACTGAAAGAAAATGTGAAAGTGAATGCATGGAAAAACTAAGTGAAAGTAGAAGTGATTGATTGTGCATGAAAACATTGAATAAAATATTCAGAAAATATATCAACATGCATGTGGGTGAAGTGAGTCACCGAATCAGCGACCGTTCATTCAAAACCATTCCATGCATGCAACATTAGTGAGATAACAACGAAAACTGAAATGGTGCTACTACAAGCTATTATGCATGTAAACGAAATCAAGTGTTCAAATAAATCAAGAAAACAACACTCACACAATCAAAAACACAAAAAACAACAGAAATGTTGAAAAAGACAAGCTGAGACCACTTACCTGTGAATAACTGAGCTGGATGTGTCGAAGAGTCCTGGATATGCTATGGGATGTCAAAGCTCCAAGATCGATGTGAAATAATGAGCTCTGATGCATCGAATAGATAATTTTGAGCTCGTGACATGCATGCCACAAATCTAGGAAAAAGCGACACTTGGAGGAAAGTTTCTAAAACGAAATTTGCATGTAATCTCTAGCTGCTAAAAATAGCTCCTTAAATCAAGGGATGAATTTTTCATGTTGCCTTTTGTTATTCTGGAAAAAAGAAAGCCATGCATGCAAGTCAAGTTTCCTTGGCCCCGGGTGGAATTGGTCAACCCAACTGCTCATGCATGAGGCTGCTCAACTCCTGGGAGAAGATGCGCATTTCTAGTTGGCAACTGGGCTAGCTGCCTAGGAGATTTGCGCAATTTTTGGGCAGAGCAGCTAACTGTTGCCCATGATTGCGTAATTCTTGTGCTGAGAAACCATGCTAGGAAGGATTTTGTAGTTTTTTGGGTGAAGCCTGACTGGGAGGATTGCACAATTCCGGGGCCCAGCAGGTTGCCAGACAGAATTGTGTAATTTCTAGAGGGGAGGATGATTGCCATCCAGAATTGTGCAATTTCTTGGGGGAGCTACTCAGCCTGCAGTTGGACCAAGTTCGGATGAATAGCCTATGAGGGGAATGCATCAAGCTTTGATCGACAGGTTGTCTATGTGCAAGAAAAACATTGAAGCTTGTGTACTTGATGAAGCAAGACAAGGTGCTGGGAAAGGTTGGTAGGGAGGCTCCAAAATGAATCTAAGGCAAAATTTTGGAGAGTGGTTGTAGCCACTACAACACAGGGCTAGAAAGTACATCACATGTCCTTAAATGCATTTTCCATGTACTTTATGAGACATACAAAAATACTTGTATGTTCAATTGGGCTTATGTAATTTCAAATGAATTAGTTATTCAATTACATAGATTACCCAGTAACAATGGCTTCTTCATGATTTCATATATGATAACACTACTTGTGTCAAGGCATGTGTTTGACAGTTTTCCCTATAATCTTATATTAAAGTTTCATGAGAATCCAATACAATTTTTCTATCCTATATTGTGGAAACATGAAGCCTCTTTAAATTTTTGTTTAATTCAGGATGTGTTTGTGAGGCAAGTGTATTGCATGGTAAATGGACAAGAGCCTTCTCGAAAATTTGCAAAGGCTAATGCTTTCCTATTTCACAAGGCGGAATATAAGGAAAGAGAAAACAATATGTTTATATGAATTTATGGTTTTGAAGATAGGACATTGTGTTTGCCAATGTTTGTTCTAGATAAGTATTTTGTTGTTGAACTTTGTAGGAAATATCATAGTTGGATAACTGTATTTGAATAGAAAAAGAAAAGAAAATTTATTTATTTTCCATTTACTATTGGAAAAGTGACAGTGAAAAAGACGACTCATGCTCTCATTTTTTAAAATTATTTGGATTCTTTCAACTTATGTGAAGTTGAAGTTATTAAAGGATTTGATAGAGGAAGAATTTTCAAAAAACACCTTGAGTCTATGAGGTATGAGAACTTGTTTCGGAGAAGTAGAGAGAAAAGCATGCAAAGTCAAAGTGTATCAAAAAAATATAAAAAAGAATTCTAGTAGACGTTGGACTTAAGTGAAGAGGCACAAACCCTAAAACGCAATCTCAACCTCGCACATGCATTACTGGTGCATATTCATCTGCTAGCAAAAGTAGAAAAAAAACTACTGAAAATGAAAAATTGGTTGTCAATAGACTATTAGGTGGTGGGGATGATGAAGGGCCTCCTTATAGAGTAACTCCAGAAAGAGCACACATGGTTGATTCATTTAGATCCAAGAGTGTGCTTGAACGGAAGAGAAATGAAGGAGTGGTGGACATGGAAGTTGATAGTGTTGTACTACCTAATTGGGTTAGTACTTGTTTGCAAGAAAATGAAAGAATAATGGAAGAAATTTCTAAAGACAGAATTGCGGGATCCAAATTATGACAGGGGCGGTAAGATATTGAAGAGTAAGGATACAACTTTATGAAAAAAAGGTTGTTAATCAGACAGAATTGAATGTTGATTTGTCTTCGGTTCCATCACTTGGGCTGATGAAATTTCATCAATATCATGGTGAAGCACTTGCGAATTATGTTGGTCGATGACAAGGAGAAAATAAAAAATTGAAGGCAAAAATAAAACAGCTAGAAAATTCTCTGAGCCTTAGTCCTTTGTTGAAGACTCCATTGGAAATAGGTGGACCTCCACTGACAATTTCTAGTCCTGGAAGATTTAATAGATTTCAGAAACCTGTCAATCTTCTAAGTGTAGTGAAATCATACATCATTAATAATATATCTTAACGGTTGTGAATTATTGAATCTACATGGAAAGTTGCTTTTGATCTATTTCATTTAAAGCATAGAACTAGGTCTTTTGTCGAAATGGTCAAAACTGAGTTGGAGGGAGACAAGGAATTTGTAGACAATGATCTATTAACTTTTAGTCAGAAGCATGATTCATTGTCTCAACTAGAAAAAGATAAACAAGGGCTATCTAATGTTGATTAGATGAGGAAGATCAAGGCTACATGGTCTGGGAAAATCAAAACATTGGAAGACATTATTTATGAGTGTGGAGACATAAAAAATCAAGGAGCAAATGCATATCTCAAGGCAATAGAAATTGTTTAGGATTTAAACAGTCTATGTATTAGATATGAATCTAGATTAATTACAAAGGGGAATTTGATGGTTGAATTGGAGAATCTAAAACAATCATAGGAAACAGAATTCGATGATATAACTCATTTTAGTGCAGACAAAATTAGTAATTGGCTAATTACTTATGTTGGAGTGAAGGAAGAGTACTATGCCTCGGTTTTGCAATTGCAAGAAGAAGCAAAAGAAATTCAGGAGGATATGTTCAATGAACATGTTAAGAAGGACATTATGATTGCTTCGATGAAAGGCTTCATTCAATCTAAAGTGAACGAATTCATTGTAGGAAGTGTGATTGTGAGAGATAGATGAGGGCTAAAGAATATCAGACTCTTCTTTTGCATATTGTAAGTATTTTAATACATTGGAAAAAAAAAGGGTTGTCGTCAAATAAATTTACTATTTAAATCTTATGTGTGTGCTATAATGTAATAATCTAATTCTTGAATGCATTTCCTTCTTACCTGTTGCAGATGACTTTTGGATATTACAGTAAACGGGATTGCAATTGCAACTGTCATTGGGACAAATGCATTTAGATTTGTGATTAAATTATTAGTATTTTCATAAATGCTTTATGCAACAAAAGGTTATTTCTTGTACCATGGCTCTACAATCATAAGTTATTTGAATTTTGGTTAGTATTTTTTTCTATTTCTTGATGTGTTTACTAATTATGTAAACAATTATGAGATAGTGTTTGACACGAGATGTTGTATGGACCTGGGTTCCCGAATGTTATATAGAAAACAGTAACTAAACACTTTTTTTCTAGTATTTTCTTTGATATTTTATATATTAGCTAATGTTGTATAATGAATAATAATAATAATGCATTTTTGTTTACTCTATTCTAGTATTGAAACGTTTTACCAGTTATTTCAATAATTATTGGATAATGTTTTACATGTGAAGTTGTATCTATTACATTTGTTATGACTAGCATTTGAATCTAACTACAATTACACTTGTTGTAACTATGTTGATAGCTATTGAAGTTTGTTTGACCAGAAAGTGTGACTATTCTTTTCTAGTTGTCTTTATTTATGAATGTTTGTACAAAATCGAGAATGGCACACATCAATGTTTCATTGTATGGAGTTTCATTTTACTGATATTAGGATAACAATCTTCATGATGCAGAGGAAGTTTCTGGAGTAAAATATCTGCACGACAACATATGTTGATAATAATAAATAATAATAATATATAAATTAAACTATGGGATCTATTTTTTCAAAGCATTGTGGAAAAACTCCATATTTTGTTTTGCAATGGTCAATTGTAAAATAGTTTTTCTTAGTAATTTTCTTATACACATATACAATTTGCTTACTTAAATAAAACAAGTATTTAAATAAGTCCTACTGAAGATAGAAACTTGTTTTGTTGTGGGAAGCTTTTTCTAGTGCGAAACCCATATTAAAGCTTATAATGTAAGTCATAAAAGTTACAGTGGTCAATTGTAAATGAGTATTTGTAAAGCATTATTGAGTACGAAACTAGCTATGCAAAAGTGGTTGTGTGTGTGCGGAAGCTATGCGAGGAAAAAATGCATGTGAGAAATTAAGTATTCATATAACTCATGCTATATATAGAAACTTGTTTCACTGTGAGCTTTATTAATTAAAAAACATTATTTAATAATAAATTTGAGTAATTGCATAAAACAATTAATAATAATGTTGTAGCTGAAGTTTTATTGGTTATTGTAATCAATGCGGGAGGTGTATACTACATATGGAAAAGGGGTGGAATTACAAAATTGCATTATGTAGAAGCAAAAGAAGAAGGAGAAGAAATAAAAAAGAAAAACACTTCCATTGTGTGGAGAGCGGTTTCATCATTTCCGTACACATCATAATGACATTAACATTTTGATACCCTTTTGGCAAATGGACAGATCGACATGTAATCGAGAACATAAATGTTATTACCTCTAAACTCACATCGATATAGTAGCAGATGTGATTGTTGATAGCTAGTAAGCTAGCTACCATTATTTGAAAAGATTCACATTTAATTTGTTCCGTACATGGAGTAACTTGATCCTAAATTTCGATATTTGTTTTTAAACTATTTCTTCTATCTCGGAAATGTCTGCTTTGCTATTTTTAAATTTTCATTTAATTAAAATGTTTTTTAAACACATTTCACGTGCAAAATAGTAACATGTACCAGAAACAGAAGAAAGTATAAAATTTAGCACTATCAACAATTACTCTGATACTGAAAAACCCGTAGTTTGACAACTGTAATCCGATTTTCCAAAAAATTGTGCCTAGTTTTCTAAAAATCACATTAGAATCATGTTTTTGCTAGAATTGTGGCACATTTAGATTATGTGAATTATTTCTACTATTTTTCATAATTCAGATTTTGCTACACTAAATTGTTATATATTGGAAGTTCCCTGTAGAAGGGATTTCACCGGAAGAATCGTAACAAGTTGTAGTTGTTTAGCATATTGTTGATCTATAAATATAGCACATTGAAAATATTATTTGTTGATATAAAAATTTAAGAGTTCACAACATAAATGGCTTCAAGGGGAAGGAAAGTAGTTATTTTCATTGATATTATTAACTCACTTGCACTTATCGATCAGAGCTTTCAATGGTCGACTGTGTATCAACAATATGCTAATTTGTTTTTCCAATAGAAGAACAATGATAAGATTTGTTCTACCATATTAGCGAATGTTTCATGTGTTCTAGAGGTTTTTTATTTCAGAGAAATCGTTTATTTACGCACAGAGAAATTTGATTTAACAACAAAAACAATTAGGCTATCATCCAATGAAATTGGTATTTCTTTGATTTTAGAGACATTCAGGCAGATATTGAAACTACTAATTCCATATATATGTTTATATTTTTCAAATGAAAATAGTTTTTTAAAATCATAGGCAGATGGCTTGAAAATCATACCGGAGTTCGCTTCACCAATTTCTGAGGTTCCTTATAAGCTTTCCTCTCTAGATATTAGTTTATTTAGAGAACTCTTTAGAGAATTATGTTGGTTGTATGTGCGTTTAATGGGTCAAGTAACTATGGCTAGCGTACCAATATCCATCGTATATGTGATATACTACTCATATAAAAAACATTATCTATTCAACGGGGTTGATCTTATTTCAAATGAACCATGTTTTCAAATAGTACATTTGTACCAGAGCAGTAGGTTCTTCATGATGGAATATCTGATAACAACCCTCGTGTCGAGTCATAGTTTTGATGAGTTGCCACATAACCCTAATTTCAATTTTGACAAAGAACTGATGCATTTCTACATCCCATACTGTGGAAGCAAGAAGTTATTTCAAATTTCTGCCTAATCCAAGATATTTTTCTAACAAGTTATTTGCATGATAATTGGACGAGAGCCCCATCAAATATCTGGTGAAGCACAATTTTTCCTTTGGGGGAAAGGGATACATGAAGAAAGAGAAAATAATATGTTATTCAAGTTTATGGGTTTTGAGGTAAACCACTATTGCTTCCAAGAATTGTTATGGACGGGTATTTTGTTTTCCATTTATCATTGGTCGAACAATTGTGAAGAATGGAAACCAACTGGCATAGTTTCCCAAGACTTTGCATTGTTTTAATTTAAAATAAATTGAAGGCTCACAAGACATTGATCTAGAAGGCATATTTGTAGGACATCTTTGTGTCATCAAATGTGAGATCTTGTTGCAAAAAGTTGCAAGTGTTCAAAGTGAAAAGAGTCACAATGCTCCAAGAAATAATGGAGGAGCAATGACTATTAGGGAAATTGTGGAATAGGCAAGTATTAGCAGTGAAACAAAGTGTAAAGAAAGAAGCATAAAACCTTTGCAATCTTTATTTTCATATTCGAAACTTCTTTGCCTTCATATTTAAGTGAAAAAAATGAAAAGGTACCAAAGTTACACAGCTAATTTATGGTCAACTATCAGCTACCGGAAATGACAAAGGGCCTCAATTGGAAAAATGCAAAATTCCCTGCAAACAAGAAGCAGTCAAGAAACTATCAACAAGGAAATTGAAACTCTGCTACCAAATTGGGTCAGTAGAGATTTGAATGCAAATCTAAAAATAATAGAGAAAATTTCCAATGAATTTTCTATTTTTGATGATCAGTTTTCCGCTTTTCAAGATGCAAACTATAACAGGGAGAGTAAAATATTGAAAATTAAAAAAGTAAGGATGCATGGTAAAAACACTATTGATACAACAGAGACGAATCTTCATATGTTTGGAATTTCAACCATGAATGTTTTGACATTGCATGAAGCTACCGGGAATGCGCTTGTAGTGTTTATTGAGAAATGAAATGTAGAGAAATTGGTACTAAAAGCAACAATAGAAGTGTTGGAAAATGCTTTAAATCTGGGTCCTTTGTTAATGACTCCAATCACAATATGGATTCAGTAATCTACAATTCCCACTACTAGCACATTTCATGGATCTATTGGAGATTTGCAAATAGTTAATGCATTCAAATGTCATATTGTCAATAATATATGCCAGAGATTAGAAATTATTGAACATGCATGGTAGGAAGTTTTTTTTCTGCTATGATTAGTATAGGAAATCAACTCATTTTCCAATTTGGTGAGAAGTAATATTAGCAAAGACAAGCATTTCATTAACAATGGCTTATTGGCTTTTAGTCAAAGGCTTGAATAGTTATCTGATCTAGACAAGAAAAACATAGAACTTCCACATGGTAATCGAACGAGGAAAATCAAAGTTGGATGGTATGGAAAAATTAGTATACTAGAAAACATTATTTTTTAATGTCAGAGCATAGAGAATAGGAGAAGTGATGCATTTTTAAAGGCGATGCAAATTGTTCAAGATCTAGATGGCCCATGCATTATATGAAATTTTGAATTGATTACAAAAGATATGCTAACATTTAAATTGGATAAGAGAAAATAGTCAATGGCATAACAGTTTCATGTTGTAACTAATTTTACTCTAGAAGAAATTGAAAAAATTCTAGTTGGATTTGTCAATATTAATGATAGGTAATTAGTGTTAACTACTCAGTTACAAGAGGAGACGATCAAACATAAATTATTCAATCAGCATGCGGGGCTAGAAATTACAATGGGAACAACGAAATAATTCATTCAAGATAAGTTGAAGACATTGGTTCAAGAAGCCATGCATTCAAAAGGCAGCTAATAGTGAAACAATTAACCTATATGCTTTCACAAATTGTAAATGTCCTTAAATATTTGCATATTTGTTTTTTAGTTACAAATGTTCAATCATTGTGGTTTTTTAAGTTTACTGATGTTACATAGTCTACTTGTTGAATGCATTTCCTTGTTTTCTTTTGCAATTCTCTCTGTGCATATTACAGTTCACACATTTAATTTTTCCAGATGCAGAAGAAGGTACTTAAAGAGAATATGCAAGAATGGCATAGTGAATGAGCCAATGAACTGAGAAATTGAAGATTTTCATTACTGATAGAAGCATTTGTGCTAAGAATCAAAGATCTTAATGGTTGGCATGTGATTTTCTATGCATTTGTATTATGTTTATTTATTTTAATCATAGCTATGATGATTGAAATTTGAAACTCAATAATATTCTTTATACTATATTTGTATTGTTTAATGTTACAAATTTATGGTTTAAGCATTTGTATTATGTCATTGATACATATATGCCAATAACATGAAACATGAGAATAGCTAATTTTGCTATGAAACATAGATAATGTTCATTGTCATAATAATTTTAAATTTATTTGAATCATAGTACTCCAAAAAAGGATTTTATTACATATTCTTCATATTTTTCTATTGTACATAATGGAAGTTTTTTGTTGTATTTCGAAATGAAAGTGATATAACAATTTTACGTGATTCTGATTTCAATTGATATTGTGTTGTTCTATGTAACCTTTAATGAATTAACTAGGGGTGGATATTTCTAAAAAGAAATTTCCTTATACAAGAATATTTCATTGTGCAGAGTACAAAGATCCACATGATGAAATCTTGAAATCTTTCTTTTCACAATCAACTTAATTTGCAACTCCACACATATGCCTATTTACACAAAGATAACCATAAACAAGCCTTGGTACCATTTACATTGCATTCATGGTGAGCACTCATGGAAACAGATGAGTTGCTACAGGTGGGTGTGTATTCAAACTCAGTTATCAACAAAATGATCGACCCTCAAGTTATCCTTCAAGAGAAAATGCACAGTCAACAACAACAAATAAACAACCATAAATTGCATTTTTCTTCTTAATGCGCCTAAAGGAACCAACCTCACCAAAACATGGATGACTTCCTGGAACAAATGTTCTTCATTCCTCCATCATCCAACGTAGCTGGAAGGAAATCTGTGCCCTAGGAATACAATCCCACCAATACTCCCCAAGGAAACAATGCTTCAAATAATGACAATAGCCTCCAAAAATTGCAAAGCCATACCTAGAAATCATTCCCTCTCTTTTTCTTAAGCCTAGGGACTTAAGGAGTGCCTACTATAACTTTTCTTTAAAGGCATCTGCAATTCACACTTTTCTAGTTATTAGGCAGTTATTCCATAGCGATTAGGGCATTATGTAGTATTCATTATTCCACGCTGAGTTGTTTGCGGTATAAACTATTACTTGTTCATTTTGTATTAATAAGAGGTATTTAGTTTGTAGTATTTATCACTATTATCGTATTTATGTGTGCTCTTTTTAGGCTTGATGTGATCCTATGTGTGGGGCTCATTGTTTAGAGAGATATATTGTGTTGAAATTTTGATTATGCAGAGTTTCTCTGCACCTCAGCACAATGAAAGCCTCCACCTCTGCTTTCATTATTCAGAGGTGTGGAGTAACTCCATACAATGAAAGTCTCTACAAAATGGATCTCTCTGCATATTAATACTTCTGCCACCCAAATCATTGTCATTAAGATATCCTGCCACCACTTTATCTTTAGTTCATGCTTTTTCTTTATAAGATATAATTATTTACTTTATGTTTCTTACTTGTAATATTTTCCACAATTATTAATAAACTGTAATTAAAATTGTTTGATGGGGGTTGAACTTGTTTTGTGTTTACACTTTAATAATGTATATAACTGAAACCTACTTTTCTCTATACATTTTTGTATTAATATATAATAGCTCAAAACCATTTTTCTTTATATTTATTTTAAAAATCTTAGTAGTTAAAATATTATAAATTTTAATAGCTTAACTTAGCACTACATTATTATTTTGCATTCAAGATAATTCCTAATCATGGTCAATCTCACAATTAAAGGTTCAATTTCATTAACTGAAGCACTTTGTGAATTAATTCTTGGCAATGTGCTTGAGGCCCCATAGGTTTGATGTGATCCTAGTTTCAATTGTCTGGGGCCATTGTGTGGACAGATCCATAGTGCGGAAACTTTCATTATGTGGAGTTACTTCGCAACTCACAATGAAAGCATCCGCACAACACATATCATTAACTCATTGTGCGGAGAGTTATTTTATTATCATTGTGCAGTAAATTGTGAATTGAAGTTTTTTTTGGTATTTATTTGCATCTATTTTTAGATGAAATAAATGTTAATAAAGTTATTGACATAGAGAAAATCAATAACATGCTTAAAAACACTTTACATATGGCATCATAATGCCACTTGGATAATAATTAAACAATTTCTTTAAACAAAAATTGAATATTAATTAAAACATATAACTCTTCTTTACATTATTTATTAATTTATCTAAACAAAACTTACAAAAAAACTCCTTAAATTGAGGAAAGAAAAACAAACTCAATTTATATTCCAACATAAGTAATAAGTATTCATTACTATTAATGATATGCACACAATCTTAATTATAAGTTAATTACAAGAGAACCTTAGTTTAATGAAATTGTTTTGTATTTTCAACGATGCATTGCAGTAAAAAAAAACAAAAAAACAAAACAAAAAAAAAGACTTTATTTTATAGTATATGAAGACATTGATCTCCTGTGTATGAATTATTGAGATTGCGATATACTGAAGTTAATCACATACTTTGAGCTCACATCGTTTCAATATTAACAACATTTCTAAAGATATGTTATAGTTTTTTGTATGTAGAATGCATAACTCAATGTAGTGTAGAGAAAGTTGTGTGGAGGAAGTTGTACGCAGGTGTTTGTGCGAAGGAAGCATGTGTGAGAACAAATGTGTGTGTAGAGCGCTGACACTATGAAAAGATTAATCAATTAATTAGTTGTAAAGGCAGGGACTATTCCATTGCATAATTTAAGTCTTTCCATTTTCACATAAATGCCATATGCGAAGCTAAGAAAAGGAACAAGAATGCTTTGTACAATAAAAATTTGGAATCTACTTCTGCACTCCACACTAGAATCGTATTGACATTAGACTATTAGCAAACAAAAATGAACACTAGAATACTAATAAGTATCAAAATTAGAGTTGTTGTGATTTTGAATTTGAATGGACCTTCCCATTTTATCAATTAACTCAACTAGTAACAGTTTATAAGTTAATATTAATGTTTTAATGCTTTCAAAATCATAATGAAAGCTTCAAAGCTTTGAATTTTGTATTAATTGTGAAAATAGATGTTAATATTAATATTTCATTGCTTTGAAAATCATAATTTTTTATTTAGTATTTTAATGCTTTGAAATAATACAAAGTTGAATAACACTACGAAGTGATAACCCTTTTTTCCGTATATATTGAATTAGGCTACCATTGAAACTTGTTGACAGTGTGAATGAAATTTCTCATTTCATAATTAAAAAATAAAATTTAAGTACCTTTACCATTATTATAAAATTTTCTCAAGGGGAATACGCAGTTTACGAAGCATGTCTTGTGCGAATAGAAAATGTGTGGAGTACATAGTATGTGTCGGAGAGAAGTTGAATAGATCTTTGATTTTAAAGCTATGAAGTTTTGTGGAAGACCAGGTATGTGCGAGAGAATATAATGATTAATATTGTTAATTTCCATTGCGTGGGGTGGTGCATAAGGTATTGTTAATCTATTAATGTTAATCTGTGATATTTTTGTGCATAATGGATTTGTTGTGAAACGCGACACATGTGCTTTTGTATTATATTGGAACCATATGTGTTTTCTATTTAAGATAACAAATTTGAAAACGAGACTTTCACAAGTGCTTTGATAGTTTGTTATTCCATCGCGCATTATTGTTAGAATTGAATGTTTACGGAGGATGTTGTATGTGCGGGAGATTTCATTATGTAGAGTTTTTATTGTGCTAAGCTTTTATATTGGAAAATTTATTCAGTAGGGACAAGATTAGGTTAGCATATTTCAGGAGAATGAGGGATGTATAGGGAAATTTATGTTAGGTTATTAATGTTAATTTATTATTAGTATTATGTTTCATTTTGCAGAGCTTTGACTGTGTGGAAGATGGGGTATGTTTTTCGATTTTATGAACAAATCTCCACTTAATATTTCATTTTGTGGATATCCTTTTACAAATTTCCAGATCGCATATGGTATATTCTATCAATGTTTACGGAGGACAAGGTATCTATGGGATAAGAGGGAATATGTGGGAGAACAAGGACTATTATTAGGTTTCATTGTGCAAAGCTTTTACTAAGTGGAGTAAGAACTATGTGTGGAAGAGTAGTTGTGTAGAGATTTGATTTTAGATCTATAAATCTTTGTGCAGGATGAGGTATGTGCGGGAGAACATAATGAATAATAATGTTAATTTTCATTATGCGAGGTTTTTACTGTGGGTTTTTGCAGGATATTTTCTATGAAATGAGACACATGTGAATTTGTGTTATATTGGAAGCATACGTGTTTTCTATTGATGACAAAAAATCTGGAAAATGAGTTATGTGTGGGAGAGTGGGATTTTCACGAGTGCTCTGAAGTGTGTTATTCCTCTCAATGGGGTATGTGCAAAACATTTCATTGTGCAAAACTTTTACTGATCTGAGATTTTATATTGGAAACTTTATTCAAGAGGGGAAAAATTAGCACACGGTATTTTCTGGAGAACATGGGGTGCATAAGGAAATTAATGTTAAATT
The DNA here is from genome assembly GCA_000404065.3 of Pinus taeda. Lineage (NCBI taxonomy): Eukaryota > Viridiplantae > Streptophyta > Pinopsida > Pinales > Pinaceae > Pinus > Pinus taeda. The sequence goes on along the minus strand of APFE031225909.1, from coordinate 47,705 downwards.
GTTATTATTATTATTATTTATTGTGCGGACCTTTGATTTTGTGGAAAATGAGGTATATGTGTCGATTTACCAAATAAATGCTTACGGTAATTATAAAGGGAAACCACTCGTAATTTACTTTGACATAGGATATAGACAACTAATTCAATATAGAAATACAAATAAATTCCATGCATGTAAATTAATTGTTATTTTAAAATTTAGCCAAAATTTCTTGTTCTAATGTTCAAAACTTTGAAAAAGGATTGACATTATTCACAATTTGGCTATAGAACCTATTCTAAATTGATATGTTTCTGGGTGTGTGTTATATTGTTTCCATGGCTAGCCGCAAGCGTGAGGGGGTAATGGGGGGGAGGGGGCGATAGGCCTCCCTGTTCGTTGCGTTGGGCACAACAGTGGGGTCATAGGGGGGGCGCAGCCCACCCTATTAGTGGGTCCCGAGAAGAAACAATTGGACCCTATATTAGGTAGGCAGGCCTACCTATGATTTTGTGCATGGGTTTTACACATGGTTTTGGGCATGATGGTTTTTTCTACCCATGGTATTTTGTAGATCTGGTTAACAGAAATATGGTTATGCTCTAATCTAGGGTTAATGGATTGGGATTTATGAATGCTTCCACACACACACACATATCTATATGTATTGTAATATTGAAAGAAAAATAATGAAAATCAATCTAGTAGTCTTGGTTTTGGGATCCAAGGGAAATCTCTATGTATTTTTTTATATATTCTCGTCATTGTCTATTTTATGTTTTTAGAATTTGTCTGCAGGAAATTTTTGTACGGAGTTAAAACCTACATATGCATTATTAACAAACAAAAAAAATACAAAAAAAACTAACAGTTATGAAAATTACTACATATCCTCGATATCATATATTTCAAACCATGTAAAAAAGTAAGCATCTAGGAACATGTGGCATTAATTATTTTCTTTATTCTAAAAAGGAAGACATCAAACTTAAACATTCTAGTCAAAATCAGCTGACTTTGAATTAGTTTTTCCCATTATTATTAATATTATTATTATTATTCATCCCTATAATTATAATATACTAATATCTTATCACAAGATTGAACTAATATTTCTTTAATAATAACTATTAAATTTATTCCTTAATAATAATAACAACATACATCAATAATTATTAATCCTTATCTCCTCATTTATTCCCCCCTTTAAAATATATCATTATTATTAATATTTATATTCCATTCTTTGTTAGGTCCCTATAATACTAGTGTAGCCCCTTATTGTTATTGTTGTGCCCATGTAGTCCCCATAATGTTATTATTGTTCCCCATAGAAGCCCATTATTGTTATTGTTGTGCCCTTAAATTATTATTGTTATGTAGGCTCTAATTATATTATGACCCCTTCGACTCCTATATATAGAAAGGAGGTTTTGACATTTTAATCATCCAAGAATTGTTCATTTATGTAATGTAAAGGAGGTTTCCCCCTCGAAAAGGATAATTTTTAAGTCGCTGATCTATCTATTTGTGATTCGGTTGCATAACATTTGGTATCAGAGCATTTGGTTGCATGACATTTGGTATGGGAAGACGCTTCAATGTAAAAACAAATCATCATAGTCTTAAATATTTTTTGGAACAAATATTATCTTCAGAAGATCAACAAAAATGAGTCACAAAAATGTTCGGTTATGAATTTGAAATCATCTACAAAAAAGGGAAGCAAAATGTTGTTCAGATGCACTCTCAAGAAAGGATGAGGATGTGGAATAATTTCTTTGTTCCATTTATATTATCCAACCAGATTGGATAGCCATAGAAATGGATGAATGGAAGAATGACGAAGAGGTGTGGACACTCATTCAAAAGTTGCAACAAGATCCCAGTACATCTGATACCTTTAGCTGGAAAAAATATTCATTATGGTACAAGATCACTTATATATTTGTAATAATTCCCAACTCAAACAAAATATTCATTTGGAATTGCACACATCTCCCTTAGGAGGGTACTCAGGATTTTCAAAAACTTGCCACAGGGTCAAGAAGGAATTTTTTTGGGATGGCCTTAAATATGATATTCAAAAGTTTGAAATGTTTGGTTTTCCAACAAAATAAAGTTGAGACAATTAAGACCCTGGGTCTATTACAACCTTTATCTAATTCAAAGTCAATGTTGGGAGGAGGTTTCAATGGATTTTTTCATAGGTTTACCCAAGTCCAAAGGAAAGAGTGTCATCATGGTGGTAGTTGATAGACTTACCAAGTATGCACATTTTTTTGCATTATATCATCCATTTAAAGAAATTACAATTGCTACTGCATTTATGGAAACAATTCAAAAGCTACATGGAAACCCAAATATTATTGTAAGTGACAGAGATCCCATTTTCAATGAAAATTTTTGGATGGAATTATTTTCTTGCGTGGGTACTCTTTCAGCTCATAGCTCATCTTATCATCCTCAATCTAATGGGTAAACTGAGATAGTAAACAAATTTTTGGAAGGATGTCTTCGTTGCTTTGTATCTGATAAGAAAACACAATGGTTCAAGTTGTTACCTCTAGTTGAATGGTGGTATAAAACTTCATTCCATACGACAGGAAAAATGACCCCATTTATGGCACTTTATGGATATCATCCACCGTCTGTCACATCATCCTTAAGAGAAAAATCTAAGGTTCAATTATCGAAAGATGACATCGAGCATCAAAAACAAGTTCTCCAACTCTTAAAGGATAACCTCACTTTGGTGCAGAATCAAATGAAACAACAAGAAGATCAACATCACAACAAAAGAAGTTTTGATGTAGGTGACTAGGCAATTTTACGGCTACAACCATACAAACAAATGTCCCTCAAGCAAGCTAATAAGGATAATAAATTATCACCAAAGTACTATGTTCCTTACAAGGTGTTGAAAAATATTGGTACTGTGGCATACAAATTGGAGCTTCCTGCATCTTTCTTAGTGCCCTTAGTTTTCCATGTTTCATTCTTAAAGAAGGTTATAGGTGATAAGCTCCTAGTCCAAACAACATTTCCAGAACTTGACGAGGAATGAAAAATCATATTGGAACCTGACGAAGTCATGGAAACAAGAACTCAACAGCTACGAAATTGATCAATTTCAGAGTATCTCATCAAGTGGAAGAACTTACCCACTAAAGTTTCCACATGGGATAATGAGATTTTTATACAGAAACATCCAAAACTACTCAAGCGTTGAGGACAACACTTTTTTGAAGGAGAGGGGCATGTTAGGTCCCTATAATGCTATTGTAGCCCCTTATTTGTATTGTAGTGTATCCCCCTTATTGTTATTGTTGTGCCCATGTATTCCCCATATTGTTATGATTGTGCCCCATAGAAGCCCATTATTACTAGCGTTGTTCCCTTACATTATTATTGTTATGTAGGCTCTTATTATAATTTGACCCCTTAGACTCCTATATATAGAAAGGAGGTTTTTTCATTTGAATCATCTAAGAATTGTTCATTTATGTAATCTAAAGGAGGTTTCCCCCTCGAAGAGAAAAAAATTTAAGTCGTTGATCTATCTATTTGTGAGTTGGTTGCATAACATTCTTATTTTAATAATTATTATTAGTAATATGCTTAAATTAGTATAATATTTATTAATTTAGTTAATAATATAATTATTATATTATTAATTAAACTTCATTATTAGTAATAATTATAATAAATAATGATATAATTATTTCTCATAACAATAATATGATTTTTAACTTTATTAATTCACCATTATCCTAGATATAAGGTTTATTCATAATTATTATTATCATTAACAATTTCCATTTCTAATTATTTCCCTTAACCTTTAAACTTTCTCTGTATATCCTTATAATTAATAAATTAGGGTTTTCTAGTCGGTCATTTCTCTTTGCTTATCCTTCCTTTCACTATTTATTCCCTTCTTCCTTTCTCTTCTCTATGGGTTTGTACTAATGATGAGTCTTGTTGTAGACTTGAAATTTCGACATAAAAATGACTACTGTGGTTAATATTTTGAATAATCATTCCCAAGATTCTCACCACATAAATCTTCAATCACTTATTATTACAATTTATGCTATCTATCGGTCCAATCGTCTTAAGTATCTAATACATATGGATAATATTTATATGCTAACATCATAATACTACTTACTAATTTTGGTTGTGCTTTATGTAGAAGCATTCTCCACGTATTCATCATGAAATATTTTTACCATACACATTACGAATGTATGCCAAACTAGTTTTCGGAAGAGATAGTTATAACTAGAATTCTCCTCTAGAGTATACAATGTTACTCTGGGAGTTGCACACCACGAGGGACTATCATTTACAACGAAAGTGCAAAACGTGTAGCATTATTTACAGGTTAATACTACATTATTAGTTATATATGCGAGTTCTAACAACATTTATACAATATGTGTTACAATCCTCTCACAATGATGTACAAAGTTCAAATATATATAATGTGATAATACCAAACACATTTGGACAGAATACGTTATTGTCATATAGTTCTTATTTCTGAAGTAATTTTGTGCTATGGAATTAGAAACTCTTAGTTTTATTATTTTTGGTATATTTGATATAATTCATATTGTTACAGTAGCAAAACTGAATATAAGCAGAAAATATATTGTTAAGGACAATGATAAGTCTTCTAAGAGGCATGTTTTTGTTTTATTGATTGTACTTTGATTGTATTTGCATTACACAATGCAACTATTTTTTTCCCCTATTTCTTTTGGGCCATATTTTTTTATGTACTATAACTAAAAGTGAGTCTTTTTAAATTTCCAAGAAACACATGACACTTAGAGATTCAGATTCAGGACAACAATTACGAGGAAAAAAGTAATTTGAACATTTCTATAAAAAATTATATTTGCTAAAACTAAAACCTATCAAGCATTTGTGAACATGTTGTGGCATTCAACACCCCCCACAATTTTTATACTTAGTTTTCAATAAATAATGGGGACCCTTTAATTTTTATATTTTCTTTTATTTTAATAAAGTTTTTTATTTTAATTAATTTGGAACATATTTGAAATAGTTTCAAAGTTTGATAAACTTGAAGTCCTTTCCTTATCGAAATTTCCTAAGAGTTACACTTTAAAACCTATTATGTTAAACATAAGCTCTGATGGTCCCCACTCTAGAAATTAAAGCTATATTGGAAGTCTTCATATCAGAGTTCTATTATATCGTAACTTTCTTTTAAAGATTGTTACGATAAAACTCCTCCCCCATGCCTAACTCCCCAATCCTTTATTCATTAAAAGAATCATATAAAAGGCTTGTGTGATTTTCCCATAAATTAATATTATAAAATCCCCGTTGGCCCCACAACTATTGTTTATTATATCGGTGCATTTCATATCATAAGTTCTATCATATTTCATCTCTGATATTTTATATCTCTAATATCTTATATCTTTGATATTTCCATCAGAACTTTTCTATCGGAGCTTTTCCCATCATAAGTATTTCATGGAAACCCCCGATATAATTCTCCTGATAACACTCATGCCTCTTTTATTCGATTTTTTCATCCTATATTCTTCATGATCGTTATTATATTGGAACATTTTCAAATCAGAAGTTTAGTTTATTGTAACACCTCAACATAATTTCTCTGATATAATTCCTCTGACGAGCTGACATGCTAAGCCCACGTGATTCCTCACTTGTGCACTTAATGTTTGATAATATCGATTTATGGTTCTCTAAATCCTAAATGCCTTCATTCATTTCACCTCGATATTGTGAATATTTCCTTAAAAGGAAAAAAATTACTATCGTAAATTGCATTTTTTATGCTAAGTCCCTGCTATAGAGAGTATTTCATTGATCTCTGTGTTTTCTATACAAGAAAGCTTTGATTCCCATAATAAAAAAGAGATGTCAAAGGCAGAAATGCAAAAGATAACAGAGCACTGGAAATCACAAGTGAGAGAGCTTCAACATAGATTTGATTCTCACAGAGTCCAGTATGATGTAGATACACAGGCCTGAGAAACAAAAATTCAAGAGCTATAGAGAAGGATTGAACATATGAATGTCAATCCAAAATTGATTGAATTCAAGAAAGAGGCTAAAGAGTTAAACTCCCTTATTTCCTAGTAGTAAATAGTCTTTTGCCATAAATTAGCAATTATTCATGATCAATGCAGGACAACAGCCTTTCTGGTAGATCAACTATCAAATATAAAAAAATATTTTGAAGATATTGAGGAGAAGATTTATGGTTTCCTAACTTGGTAGGAAAGTGTAGAAGTAAGATCAACCATTCTTCCTAAAATCAAGGTGGCACATAAAGAGATTGTTTTTAGAGAGTGGGAGATTTGCATAAAGAAAATAAAAGCAATAGTTTACCAAGCACATGACATTTCAAACAATATCATTGAGGCAGTTAGTGATAATTTTCTCCAATCTAATCTCATTATGAGTTGTCCCGAGGGCACTTTCCCCGATATCAAACTGATGACTAAGACGTGGCAAGACTATTCCAAGAAAATATCTTAGTATTAATCAACCTACCAAGATTAACTTAGAGATTCATTGGAAGTTCTTAGTGAAACCACACAGTCAGTGGTTAATGCTTCAATGCCTATCAAATGCCACCACACAGATGTTGCCAACATTGAGAGATGTGATCTTCATGAGCGATATGTGGATTCATTCATAGTTTCCATCTAAACTGAAAATCTTGATTGGTATCTATGAGTAGCAACAACACATCGGAGGACTGTCTTCCTCCTAAGCATAAAAAATTGGTGCAACTAATTCCAAATATGTTCCTTGTAGTTACTTATGTTTAAGACCACTTGAAGTTGCTACTAGATTTTCTATCTTTATCTTTTGTTATGAAACTATAAATTCCCTCTCTCAGATAGAGACTGGGTTCCAAATTTTTATAAGAGGAAGCTTAAGTTTCACTACTATAATTAAGGTTTTTCTTAATATCAAGCTAAACCATTTCCTTTCTATGATGAGCAGATCCATTTTATATCGGGTTCTATTATCCTTTATCTATTTATTTGGTTAGAGTAGAATGGATTTTTTTTTCTTTGTTCACCATATATGTGTTAAAAAAATCTCTCATGATCACTATTGATGTTTCCAATTGAAATTTGAAATTATATGTAAACAATGAGGTCTCAGTATACGTGGCAATTTAACCAACTAATTTAATTAACTTTTAGTTAAATTAGTTATTTATTTTTGTGTTAAAATTCATAATAACATGATTATCTATATTGTTATTATAATTGTAAAATATTTATAATCACATATACCATCAACTTACCTAGGATAAACAATAGTATATGAGTTTCTATTTCAGTTTCTAGTAATATTAAAGCATTAAATCTTTATTTACTTCAATTCATATTACTTTATAAAAAGGGAAATTGTTGTTTAATTCCATTTGGAGCCATCATCCCAAATGGAAAAGGATCTATTCTAAGGTCTCGACCAGGTGGTTTCCCCCAATATTGATGCATTCATTGAGGACCATCAACATTTTTGGTGTTAGAAGGAGGGCCATGAGACTATGAATTTCAACAAAGTCTCATCCTAAAACTAAAATTTATTCTAAGAGTCAATCCCCATCAAAGTCTCCACCAACTTCAAGATCTCATTCTAAATCTCCTATTTCTATATTTGAATTTGCTAAACCAGCCACTAAATATCCCAGCTCACTTCCAAAACCAATCAGTCAAACTTCTACTCATATAGAACCATCTGTAGAATCTCCTGAAGTGAAAACTCTAATTCATAGATTAGAAGGAATTTCAATTTTCGAAGAACTAGCTTCTCCTAACGATTTATCTGAAGGAAGTGTCACTTCATCTCTTCAAAATTTTAGAGTTTTAACTAGATCTCGAAGTGGAAAACTCATAATCAAGCCTTTTGAATTTCAATTTCCCACTCGAAGAAAAAATAAAAATACTCTAGATTATGAATCTTCAACGAGTGGGATTATATCATCTTCTCCATCTCACACTCCTTTTGTCAATCTTGCTTCTTCTCGTTCTCATTTTCCTTCTTCATATCATCCTTTATCTCCTCCTTCCATTCACATTCCTCTTCCATAGTCAACTAGTGATATTTTAATCAGTATTACAACAGGGGAAACATCTTCAACTGTCAAATATCCAACAAACTCTTCATCAAGTACAACTTATTTTGGTCCTAATACTCCAAGAATGGCAAACGGACCATGGAATAACCCAGGGGAGTGTCACCACCTTTACATCCTCTTCCTAAGTACCCAGAAAGATGGTTACCTAAATATAATCTAGATGATGGTTTACCTACAGAGGAACACCTTCATAATTTTATTTTGAAGATCAATCTCAATGGGGTTTATGAAGAGGATGATTTTGTAGACTATTCCCTTACACATTTGAAATATTTGTAGGGTCCTAGCATTTCTCTTTACTAGCTGAATCAATCACAAGTTGGGATACATTTGAAGAACCGATCTTATTAAAATTTGGGGATGATTGAACAACAACTACCTTAATAAATGATTTATCAAATCTCAAATCTAACCCAAATGAGAAAATTAAAGACTTTAATTCGATATTCAACAAATTATTAAATAAAAACCTAGATGCTTCCAAACCTATCATTGATGTAAAAATTGAATGGAATATCAATGCCCTTCCTTCAAATATTGCGATGTTTGTAGATAGAGATTAGAAAATAGTACTTCTAGATAATATGAAAGAAGCTTTATCTGTTGATAAAATGGTTCTAGCTCTTGAAAATAAATCTTCTATCGAAGAGAGAAAATATATAAAGAGAGTAACCTTCAAAGATATGTTCCAAAGAGCTATGGAAATCGCTTTCAAAGGTTTGATTAACAAGTAATTTGTTGTTTATTTGGATGATATTAAAATCTACTCAAAGGAAAGGAATAATCATCTTAATGATTTAAAACAAATTTTTGAAAGATGCAGAAAATTTGGGATTTCTTTGAATCCTAAGAAATCATTCTTTGCTCTTAGTGAGGGAAATCTTTTAGGATTTATTATTTCAAAAGAAGGAATTAGCATAGATCCAGAAAGTGTTAAGGCTATTTCATAAATGTCCTTAACTCATAACAAAATTTTATGCATGCATTTCTTGGTCAAATCAATTTTTTTAAATGGTTTGTCCCTGATTTTTCTCAGGTCATTATGCCTTTACAGAATATGATAAAAAATAAGACAGTATAGAAATGGGGATAAACTGAAAGAAAATGTTTTGAATCAACAAATAAAGCCATAATAGATGCTCCTTCATTATCATTGCCCAATTTTTATAAGGAATTTATCTTATATACTTTTGCTTTTGAACAGTCGTATGTGGCAGTTTTAACTCAACCAAATGAAGAAGAAGTTGAAGTTCCCATTGCCTTCTTTAATTATAATCTACAAGGAGCGGAGTTGAATTATTTAGAAGTAGAAAAACAGAATTTTGCAGTCTTTAAGTCAGTAAAACACTTTAGAGCTTTTCTCTTGAAATCACATACAAAAGTGATTGTACCTTTCCCAGCATTTAGGAAATTGATTATTCATAAATAATTAGGAGAAAAGAGAGTTAATTGGGTTACAACCTTACAAGAATATGATCTAGAAATTAAACCAGCTAAAATAGTTAGAGGTCAAGGTTTTTGCAAGTCTATAACTGGAGCTTTTGATAATTTAGCTGAAGAATATTCATGTAACATTGTTTAAGTTTCAAGGGTATGTCTAGTTGATATTGAAGCTCAGTGTGCTTATTTAATTTTCTACTTGAAAAATGGTTATGCTCCAATTGAAATCAATTACAAGAGAAAAAGATCCTTATGACTTAAATCCAACCAATATCAACTTGTTAATAATGGTTTGTTTAGAATAAATTATGATTTTGTCTTACTTAGGTGTTTAGAAAATCTTGAAGTAGAAAAAATGTTGCAAGAATTACATGGTGGGCTAGCTAGTGGACACTATAGCAGGGATACCACTTCTCAAAAAATCCTTCATACTGGTTATTATTGGCCGACTTTGTTCAAAGATGCACATGCTTATGTAAGAAAATGCAAAATATTCCAAACAAAATTAAGTCAAGAGAAAAATACATCCTTGCCTTTGAAACCAATCAATATTGAACAACCTTTTGAACAATGGGGACTGGACATCATAGGTGATATTGTTCCACACTCTTCTAAACAACACAAATATATTTTAGCTGCTACATATTATTTCACCAAGGGGGTGGAAGAAATACCCTTAAAGGTGGTCAATTCTAAAAAATTTATTGATCTTATCGATCGTCACGTACTTACTAGGTTTGACCTTCCTAGTGCTCTCATGTTTGATAATGCATCATACATTTTTGGTAATGCTATTATTGAATTTTCACTAAAGCGAGGTTTTAAATTTAAATATTTTTCAAACTACTATCCTCATGGGAATGGATTAGTTGAATCCACCAACAAAAACTTCATAAGGATTATTAAGCAAAATATTGATGAAAACCAAAAGAACTAGCATAAGGCTTTAATTTTTTCTCTATTGGATGACAAGATTACTTGCAAATATTCTTTAGGAACTTCTCCATATTACCTAGTATATGGAAAAGAAGTTGTCTTGCCTCCTAATTTAGCTTTTCCTTCACTAGCCCTAGTGCAATATGTTGAGGAATAACCTTCCTCTTCTTTACAATTGAGATTGTCTCAAATTATAAAAATAGAAGAAGGAAGAGACAAATCTAAACAGAGTCATACTCAACATCAGCATAGAGTCAAGTCTTGATTTGATGCAAGTTCCATAGGGAATAAAACTTTTGAAATTGGTGACTTGGTTCTGAAATAGGTTAAAGCCCATGAAGAAAATAAAAAACATACAAAGTTCCAAAATCTTTGGCTTGGCCCATTTTAGATCATTGAAAAGCTTTACCCATCAACTTTTATCCTCCAATATTTATAGAGTAAGAGAGATTCTCTTCCTGTAAATGGGCTAGTTTTAAAGGAATATTTTTCTTGAGAATGCATATGTTGTTGTAAATATGTAAATAATCATATGTACATATCGTTGTACTTAGAATAGAGATATTGAATAATACTCTTTTGACTTAGCATTAGGTTCTCTCATCATTAATATCGAATTTATGAACTAAAGGGGTCTCATCACGAGTCGGCATTTTCAACATTATTATAATGTATGAATGGCATTGTCAACATCTGGCTACCAAAATAGGACAATGGCTTTCAAGAATTAAAAGAAAAATTTTAGAAAAATATCAACACCTCTAAGATTTATTATAATGGATGGGATATTGGTATTACTCGGTTAACTGGTAACCTTGTCGAGGCTATGGATGCCTGCTAGCTGTAGTGGCTCTACCAGTGACAAGTAAGTTTATCTTAATGTGAATATTCAATAGTTATTTATTTCATTTTTTCAACTGATAAAATGAATGACATGGATAATGTAGGTTCTTATAAATAACAACTTATGATTTTTGCAAAGTAATGATTTGTATTTTATTCAGAGTTATTTGAAACAATATAAATTTCAACATTATGAGCTTTCTATGTCTAATTCCTCTAGTTATTAAAATTTTGTTTATTATTATAGAGATACTTGTTTTGCCTAATATGTCGCCAATTGTTGTAACATTCAACAAACCCCCCATTTTTATACTTAGTTGTCAATAAATAATGGGGACCTTTAATTTTATATTTTATTTTCTTTTAATAAATTTTTTGTTTTTAATAAATTTGGAACATATTCGAAATAGTTTCAAATTTTGATAAACTTGAAGTCCTTTCCTTATCAGAACTTCTCATATTTGAGTTACACTTTAAAACCTATTGTGATAAACTAAAGCTCTGATGGACCCTACTCTAAAAATTAAATCTATATCGTAAGTCTTCATATTAGAGTTCTATTATAACGTAACTTTATTTTAAATATTGTTACGATAAAGCTCCTCCCTGATGCCTAACTCCCTAATGCTTGCTTTATTAAAAGAATTGCACAAATGGCTTGTGTGATTTTCCCATAAAGTAATATTATAAAACTCTCGTTGGCCCCACAACTATTATTTATTATATCGAGGCATTTCATATTGGAAGTTCTATCATATTGCATCTTTGATATTTTATATCTTCAATATCTTATATCTTTGATATTTCCTTCGGAACTTTTCTATCAGAGATTTTGCCCATCAGAAGTATTCCATTTAAACCCCTAATCTAATTCTCCCGATATACCTCGCACCTCTTTTATCAATTTTTTTCATTTGATATTCTTCATTACCGTTATTATATCGAAACTTTTTCACATTAGAAGTTTAGTTTATCGTAACTCCTCAACAAAATTTCTCTGATATAAACCTTCAATATCATTCCTTCAATGAGATGACATGCTAAACCCACGTGATTCCTCACTTACACACTTAATTTTTGATAATGTGGATTTATGGTCCTTGAAATCCTAAATGCCTTTGTTCATTTCGCCTCGATATTGTGAAGATTTTCTTAAAAGGAGAAAATTACTATTATAAATTTCATTGTTTGCACTAAGTCTCAGCTATAAAGAGTATTTCATTGATCTTTGTGTTTTCTATACTGGAAAGCTCTGATTCCCATAATAACAAAGAGATTTCAATGGAAGAAAAGCATAAGATAACAGAGCACTGGCAGCCACAGGTAACAGAGCTTCAGCACAAATTTGATTCTCTTAGAGTCAAGTATGATGTAGATACACAGGCCTGAGATACACATATTCAGGAGTTGCAAAGAAGGATTGAACATCTCAATGTCAATCTAGTATTGATTGAATTCAATAAAGAGGCTAAAGAGTTAAACACTCTTTTTTCCTAGCAACAGATAGTCTTTGGCCAAAAATTGGCAATTATTCATGATCAATGTAGGACAACAAGATTTCTGGTAGATTGGCTATCAGATATAAAAAATTATTTTTAAGATATTAAGGAGAAGATTTATGGTTTCCTAAGCTAGCAAGAAAGTGCATAAGAAAGATCAGCCAATCTTCCTAAAATCAAAGAGGCCCATAAAGAGATTGTTTTCGGAGAGTGGGAGATTCGCATAAAGAAAGTAGAAGCAATAGATACCAGGTGCGAGACATTTCAAACAATATCATTGAGGTAGTCAGTGATAATTTTCTCCAATCTAATCTCATTTTGAGTTCTCCCTAGGGAACTTTAGTTGATATCAAACTAATGACTAAGACGTGGCAAGAATCTTCCAAGAATTGGGTCGAGAGTATTGATCAACTGATCAAGATTAATTTAGAGAGTCATTGGCAGTTCTTAGTGAAACCACACATTCAATGGTTAATGCTTAAACGTCAATCAAACACCACCACATATATGTTTCCAACATTGAGAGATGTGATCTTCATGAGCTAGATGCAGATTCATCCAAAGTCTCCACCTAAAATAAAAAATTTGATTGATATATATGAGTTGCAACAATGCATCAAAGGGCAGTCTTCCTCCCAAGTGTAGAAAATTTGTTGCAATTAATTCCAAATAAATTCCTGGTAGTTACTTATGTTCAAGACCACTTGAAGTTGTTACCATATTTTCTATCTTTATATTTTGTTATGAAATTGTAAACTCCCTCTCTGAGATAGAGATTGGGTTATAAATTTTTGTAAGAGGAATATTAAGTTTCACTACTGTAATTAAGGATTTTCTTAATATCAATTTGAACCATTGCCTTTCTATGATGAGAAGATCCATTGTATACCGGGTACTATTATCCTTTATCTGTTTATTTACATGAAGTAGAATGGAATTCTGTTTTTTTTCACCATATATGTGTTAAAACAATCTCTCATTATCACTATTGATGTTTCTGATCAAAATTTCAAATTATATGTGAATAACGAGATCTCAGTCTATGTGGTGATTTAACCAAATAATTTAATTAACTATTCAATTAAATTAATTATATTTCTTTGCATTAACTTCATAATAACATGATGATCTATATTTCTATGATAATTGTGAAATCTTTAGAATAACATATACCACCAACTTACCTGGGATAAATAGTAGTATATGATTTTCGATTTCAATTTCTAGTCATATTAGATCATTATATCTTTATTTACTTCATTTCATATTACTTTATAAAAAAAGGAAATTGGTCCCATAATTCTAGTCGAAGCAATCATCCCAAATGGAAAAAGATTTGTTCATGGTCCCGACCGAGTGGTTTCCCCCAATGTTGATGCAGTCATTCAAGACCATCAACATAAGACTACTAATGAGTTTTGTTTATCTTATTATGTTTTCATCAAACAATTCTTACTTATTTTAAACTACAATGTGGTTTTAAGCAGTGATTTGATTGTAATATTTGTGAACAAGCAAAAATTATTGAATTTGAATGATGTCAGGGTAGACATTGACAACAGTGTAGAGATAACAATGAATAGTACCACAAAAACAAATATCGCAATTAAAAAAACAAAACCAATGGAAACTAGCGAAGAAATAAACACAAATAGGTACTTCTACTCACGTTCAATTAACTCTATATCACAATTTTCATTTTTTCATTTTTTCATTTTTTCCCTGTCTCTGTCTTTCTATTCTTTTCTCTCTCTTTTTTCTATAAAAAAAAGAAAATAGATCAATTCAATGTTCATGAGTAGGCAGAAATAGGTTGAACCTACACCTTTTTTTATCGAAGATATTAGTAACAATATAACTCAGAATATTTTTCATCGCATTGTCTTCGTTACATATCGAACATTTTTGGACAAAACAAATAAGTCAAAAGCAATACTCCATACAAACTTAACAAACAAAAAAGAAGAAATGAAAAAAAACATTATATGTGCCAACATCATCAATCGAACAACATGAGTCAAAGGTTGTTGCAAATGTCAGTGTTTTTATTAAAGATTTTGAAATTATTCCAAAGCAAAAATATGATAGTGGTGATTGTGAAAATTATTTGTCTAAATAGTTTTAGTAGCGTAGAAAGAATTTGCCCTATTTGTGCAGAGTATCGATTTTTTCCAAACATGACAATTCCAAGTTTGTCACATAATGACGATGCTTTTCCATTAGGCACAATCATAGCTATTGCAATTTCGGTAACACAAAAAACAATACAATATGTTCTAGAAATCAATGACAACAACGGAGATCAGGACAAAGCTACAGTAAGATCTGTTTTATTTGAAATTTTTATTGTTATGAAGTCATTGTCCATCTGCTTGTTTTTCCCCCGCACCAAAAAACCAAATTTTCATTGAAATGAAAAACAAGTTACATATAACTAGGTCTATATATCCCAATGTTCATGGAAAAATGATCCTTCATCAATTGTATGTTTTTCGAGTATTGTTTTAAAAATGATTCATATTTAACAAGTTCAAGTACTTGATAAACTTGCTTCGCCATGTGTTTCAATTCAAATAGATTTGCAATATAACATTTTCCCGCTGATTTTGTTGAAAAATGTAGTTAAAAGACAAGAAAGAGTTTTCCATACTTCATAGTCAACATTCTTATGTGCGTTGAACAAAGGAAAGAAAGTTGGCATTCTCAGACTCCTGCTTTCCTCGCCAAACAGAACATGCACAGTAAGCTATATTATTTTGTTTACATAGACATGGATAAAGAATTAAAAAAAAAATGACATTTGATGTGTTGCTAAGCATCTGTTTTCTATATATTTGTTGGCTTAGTGGGCCCTGACCCAGGTTCAACGTTAATTTAGCCAAACAAATCCCTACACTACTGACCCTTTCAGTATCAATCCACAAAGCGCAGACTAAAGTCTCTCCCGAAGCAGTATTGGGGGATGTTGGAACCAAGTTTCCACACCCAAAGATGGTAGTGATGTCATTTTATGCCCTAACTCTACCTTCACACAAATCGATAAGCCTTTTAGGAATTATCGATATACTACCCTTAATCGGCCTTTATACCTTTGCGAAGGTCTATGACTATGTTACACAAAAAATTGTCACCATGACTTTCTATAGTTTGTGTGAGTCCATCACCACTCATACATACCTCCTTTGAAAGTCTTAAGCCTCAGCTCTTCATGTCAAGCCTTGAAAATGGGAGAAAGACCTTAAAAATATCTCAAATCCTAGTTTCATTTCTCCTAGTATTGCCTGCGGTGCCGCACCTAATGGTCATGTTTCCTGCAAACCTGACCACTCTGTATATTTAGTGATGG
Source organism: Pinus taeda (assembly GCA_000404065.3). Classification (NCBI taxonomy): domain Eukaryota; kingdom Viridiplantae; phylum Streptophyta; class Pinopsida; order Pinales; family Pinaceae; genus Pinus; species Pinus taeda. The sequence continues at coordinate 31,486 of APFE031225909.1, read as the reverse complement.
GTGTGAACCCCTGTAAAAGTTAAGAAGGCGTGAGTTCATTCTTAAAAACTTATCTTGGGTCACTTCTAGACACTTCTAGAAGGAATATTACGCTGGCAAGTCCGCTCCACCTTGGTTCATCCATTCCATAACTAAAGGAGCTAACTCCATGATATGAGGTGCCTATCCCATTGAAGGAGGAACTTATCCCTTCAATGGTGGACCTGCAACTTCCTCCATTTGCACTATAAATTCATGCATTGGGCTGGTTGTAGAAGAGGTTGAAAGCTAAAGATTCTTGAGGGTAAATGTTGCTGAAAACTAGGCTTCCTTTTTGAGCTTATGAGAGGAGAGATCACATACCTTTCATGTCATTGGGAAGTGAGTGAGGATTGTCAAAGTAGAGGAGACCCCTGTTGGACCCTGGAAAGGACATGTACAACATTAAGGCAAAGGTTGTAAAGTTCTTTTATTCATTAAGTTAATACAATCAAGTTTATTTTTCTCAATGAACTGTCTCTAATGGTTTGTTTTATGAGCTCCTTGATCTTCATAATGAACATGTTTTGTTATACGCATGTATGCTTTGACTTGTGCTTTTTTTTGTATGCAGGTTATTGAAAAGGAACTGCTTGAAGCTGTTGGTATAAAACTGCCTCAAACAAGCACTGAACCGAGGTAGGGTTTTTTACACTTCATAGTATTCATTATTCAATTGAAACATGTTTAGAGAGAAATAGGTTTGCTTGTTCTCTTTGTTGCTAGATATCATTAGATACTAGGGAGATCGGTCTTGTCCGCAAGAAATATTTATCCGGCCAACAAATTGGTGACTCCATTGGGGAAGGTTTGGTTTGGATTTTGTGTTGTCTTTACTTTGACTTGAGAAACTTGAGTTTTGTTTCTGATTTTGCCTTGATTGGTGTGAGTTTGGGTACTGGTTAGATCCTGGTTGATTTTTTATTTTTTGAAATTTTGGAAGAGGACCACATCCTCTAAGTTTGTTACAGTGCGTACCTATCCGTACTGTTACAGTGTAACACAGAGCGGCACTGCACCTGGTTTTACTGGATGCCTGTGAACCCCTTGTTAAAAATTTGAAAAACCTAAAATCCATCTACCTAGTTAGGTTTAGTTCTTATCCATAGCTGTTAGTGTATGCCCAGACCTGCATTTGTCTAGACAAAAGTTCCTTTTGAGTTATTTTTCATTGGCATTTGTGTTTGGAGTGATTTTCAAAGAATTTTTGAATGATTGGATTGGTTTTTGCTTGGTCTTTGTAGTAGCTCAGAGATCCGAAGCCTTAGAGCCTTAGATCACCCTGGTCTCTCTAGTTTTCTTGCTGAGTTTGACTGGCTTATAGAATCTATCTGTCAAGAGACTTAGATCCCATTTTTCTCTTTTGCAAAACTTTGATTGAACTTTATTAAAAGTTTTGAATTTCATTTTTTCTATTAAAATATAATTGGATGTTTTTGATTAGTTTGTTGAGTTGAATAAATTGATCCTTAGTTAAGCTGAAACACTAAGTTGAACATCCTCAAAAACATTTCAAGTGTCTTTTCAATCCAATTTTATTTTAGATCTCAAGATTAGATCATAGTTTTGAGTTTTTCGTAGAAATTATACAAGCTTGTTGAAAAATCATTTTCAATAGTTTTTTAGAATTTTTCTAGAAATCTTAAAAGCTCTCTTAAGGGAATTGCTTATTCTTGTAGTTGTTGATTGTTGAAAAGCAAAGAGATATTATTTTTTGAAGTTTCATTAGTAGTCTCGTTTTGAAATGTTCTTTGGAAAAGACAAAAAGTTTCCTTTCAATTGTATGTTAAGAGAAAGATTTGATTTACCAAGCATTGCATTTTCGACTCTTCCTTAGCTAGATATTCATTGAAAAGGAAAAAGAATTGTTATCATCTTAGGTGAGTCGAGTCTTCATACCACAAAGTTTCATCTCCGCACCCATTGACTTAAAGAACAAACAATAAAATTAACGCTTAATTAAAATCAATCTAGTAATCATTTTATTTTCTAGGACTCTTTTCACCAACATAGCTTAGGCTAGTATCTTGAAGTAGGGAGTAATTAACTCTCCAAGATAGTTTAAACAAACAAGTAGTCGATCTTGCGGTAGGAAGAAAGTCCAATCGTTACATCTATGCTATGGGAAAGCTCCTCTTAAAGGAGAAGTACGAGATCATATTTGAACCAGTGTGGGAATCAATCCTTCCTCATTGCGAACGATAGAAGATATTCACATATTAAAAACGGTAAACCTCGGATTAACCATTTTCGAGGAGCCTGAGGTCACTTTTTGGTAAACCTTGGATTATGTCAAGGAGCCTTCAAGGGGATTGAGCTTGTTACTCTGCCCTTGCGTGCGTATCGGATCGTAGACTGTTCCCCTAAGTATATTTGTTTCTGTTGGTGACCTTAGTGACCATAATCTTTAGGATTCTTTCCTAGGTGACGATGGAGGGATGATCCCACTGTACCTGGAGCAGATGTCGACTAGACTCACTTGGACTCTCTGGGGGGTTATCTTCACTCGAGATAGTTATAGTGGAGAAACTTATGCCAGTCTGTTTCATTAAGCAGGTTGTCGGGGTAACTGTTCCAACCGCCATTTCTGTATTGAACTCTGGGATGTTGGATTTCATCACCAACTAGTGTTTTCAATCCGGAAAGATACTGTTTGTGTGTGGTTTGATATCCTAGATTTGTTAGGCATGTGCTTCAAATTATTTTGTTCTTTAGAGACTTTAGGTGTTTTTCTTGAGATTTTTCTTTGTTTTCATGTGAAGTAATTAGATTAATCGTGGTTGAATTACCAAGACAATCCCGTCGACTTCGGGGGCAGCTTCCCGAATTTACACCAAGTTAGCTGGAAGGGCTGCGAACCCTTGTCACACCTAGTGAAAGTAGGGTTGGATTACCGGAGGCCAAAGAGTCTTCGTTGACTGTACATCCTGATTATATAGTGCAAGCAACAAAACATATTTCTGAACCGATTTCAGTTTTTGAGGTTACTGGTAGTATCACTCCTACTAGCTCGGTAGCCGAAGAACCTGACATCTCTGAGCCTGAAATTGAAATTGCTGCTACTCCAACTTCAGGATTTGCTTCTCCTATTTCTAGTGGTCCTAGTTCACCCATAGTAGAAAATATGATCACCGAAAATCTTCCTTCTGGACTCATTTCCATTGAAGAAATTGTAAGCTCAAGTTCGGACGAAGGTATAAGCATCCCTGAAAACCAATCGACTATTGAACGTAGGGAGCGTGAATCTATTTTCTTTAGTCCCATTAGAGGTGACGCTTGGTATATTTCATTGACCAATTTCTTAGAAAATCCAGGTCTCGCATCTTCACCACCTTGATTTCCTTTTCATCCAACACCCAAAGGTTATTATCCTCCCTTGAATATCTCGAGACAGTCATCCTTGTTTACTTAGATGCCAGAAACCTTTTTACATGGCGGTCCTTCTGTTCCTCCTGGGTATCAGTCTGTATCTAGTATGTTTTCAGGGGCTTCTCCTCAACCCATCGATTATGTCGTATCTCCTGGTCATAACGGAACTAAACCGTTACGTGTTGAAGAAAACCTTATGATGTATGGTACTACTCCTAATCTGCAACCTCAAGGTAGTTCAATACCGTCTGGGGTGGCAGCTGCAAGGTACTCCAATACCGCCTGGGGGGCAACCCCAAAGCAGTCCATTACCGCCTGGGGGGCAACCTCAAGGACAATATGTTCCTACGGGACAATATGTTCCTCAAGGTCAAGCCCAGTATCAATATGTACCTCAAGGCCAACCCCAGTATCAATATACACGTCAAGGTCAGTACCAACCCCAAGGTCAGTACCAACCGCAAGGTCAATACCAACCCCAAGATCAGTACCAACCCCAAGGTCAGTATCAACTTCAGGGTCAATATCAACCTCAAGGTTGTTAACCACTTCTAGGTCAATTTGTTCAAGGACCTGGAAATGTACCATATAATTATGAATATTACACTCAACCTGGTTTTGGTCCTCAATATGTTCAACCTGTTATGGGTCCATACCCCGGAATGAATGTGGTGTGGGATCCATAGACTCCGCAACCCAGTGCACAATTGTCATCTCAATCTGGACAGTCTTTTGTTTCTGGTTCACCCCAGCAACCTGTCCAGCCTACTACTCAAGCTGCTACACCTGGGGCAGTTCCACTGCCTGGGCCTAGTTCACCACGAACTCCATCCCAAACGTCTGCTGCAATTGCCACGGCTTTTGTTCAATCCACTCCACCTATTTCTGGAGTATCAGCGGCTCCAGTTTCTACTGCTCCTGTATCAACTCCTCAGGCTTCTTTACCCCAGTCTGGACCTACAATATAGACTCCGGTTTCTATGCCTGCAGGACAACCTGGCCCTAGTACGGTTGTTACAAGTCAACCACAATTTACTTATCAACCGTACTAGGGGCAGTACCAATACGGGCCCGCTATGCAGAACCCGGATTATCAGTATCAACGCTACCCTGGGTATACATATCAACAACCTCATCAACACCAGTACGGTTTGGTTAATGCTAGTTTTCCAGGAGGATATAATATCCCAAATGCAAATCCGATACCAAGCTATCCTAGATATCCTCCTCCTGGGGCTAGTCTTATGACCCCAAGTTTTCGGGATCTGAACCGTCAGTTACCATTCATAGCAACTTTAGATTTGCCTGACTTGTCGTGCCTTATGAACGATCCAATCAATTATCTTCCGTTTTGGCCGCCAATGCCGAATAAGTTTCCCAGTGATATACCTAAGTTTGAGGGGAAGCTAGGAGAAGATCCGTCTAATCATGTGATGACTTACCATCTCTGGTGTGCATCAAATTCCATTATAGATGATTCCATTCATCTTCGTCTTTTTCAACATATTTTGATTGGCCTTGCAGCCAAGTGGTACATTGAGTTGCCACAAGGCTCCTTTTATAATTTTAGTCAGTTAGCTACTTCCTTCCTTACGCATTTTCAGCTGCCATTCTGATATGACAATGGCACGGAATTATTAACTTCGTTAAAGCAGTCAACGTCTAATTATATTTTAGATCATATTCATGAATGGAAACGTCGACGTCATTTAGTGAAAGTTTTTATTCCGGACCAAATTTTGGCAGAATGGTTTGTGAAATCATTATTACCCAAGATAACTGAAGATGTTGCTAAGGCAGGAGTAGTTACAGAAGAGCAAGTAATTTCTCAAGCTCAGTACCTTGACTTAGTTTATACTCAGTCAGGTACGTTGCATGAGAAAATCCCTGACCTTTCGAAACAAAATCAAATAACTACTCCTCCCTCAGGGTCTCATGCCACTGATGGAATGATTGGTACTGTTAATACGAAAAGTAAGAAGAAATCCTCCAAGAGTCTTCACCTAAAATTTCTACCAATGTTCATGTCATAGAATCATCCACAACCAAATCAAAATCCAACGGCAAAAAGAAAGGTAAGAAGAAGAACAAGCAAAACTCAAAGGATAAATTCGAGAAAACTGAATCTACTAATGAGAAACGAAAACCTCGATATCCTTGTCTCATCTGCGATGAGGAGCACTTTACAAGGGATTGCTCGCATCATGCCGAGGTTGTGAAAATCATCAAAGGTTCACAAACATCCACTGTTTTGAAAGATCCTTTTCCAAATCAAGACAGTAAAATGATAGGCTCTTCCTCTAATGCCTCGGAAGAACCCATAATGATGATTTCACATGTAAGGATTGTGACGCAATCACAAGATTACGAGAGTAAAAGTCCTTTTGGTGGAAAGGAAGCCGAATCTTCCAATTCCAATCCATCAACCTCAGCTCTGTCCGGTTCTGATCCACTACAGATCAAGAAACCTAATCCCGACTTAGTAATCAAACCACTCGCTAAGGGTATACTTCGAAAGTCAGTTTTCAATGCTCATGCGAGAGCTGCTAAAAAATATAACATTGTTGAAGATTTAGTTGTTTCACCTTCAGCAATGTCAGCGTTGGAAGTGCTGCAATCATGTCCAGCACAACGATAAATGCTACTGTCGGCTATAAGAGTTGTTGATATTCAGGACTCCAACCTCATAGTCTTCGATTTAGAAAATAATACACCTCGCCTTCCTCATCAAATGGATTTCCAGATTCCAGTGTTAGTCAAAAACAGACTTTGTTTTAGGACTGTGATAGATGAGGGAGCTTCCACGTGTATTATGTTGATACAGTGTTGGAAAACCCTTGGTTCTCCTACGCTTAATCAATCCCCGACAATTCTAAAGGCCTTTGATGGTCAAGGGTTTCATCCTTATGGAATTCCAGAGGACTTGCCTATAGGCATTGAAGGAAAAACCGTTAATCTAGATGTGGAGGTGGTTGATGCCCCTGTAGATTACAACCTTCTTTTGGGTCGTAGCTGGTCTTACGCCATGATTGCTATTGTTTCCTCAGTATTTCAGCTTATTAAGTTCCCATATAACGGAAAGATTGTAACAATAAATCAGTTAACTTATTTCTCATCTGATCCATCCTCTGCTGAGAGTATTCAACATGTTAGAAAAACCGCTATCCCTTATAAGGATGTTGGAGTAGGATTAGTTAAAGATTCGCGTTTACTCAGAACTTTTTCCTTTCCTCCTCCCAGCGTATAGTCTCCTTTTGCAACCATTCATATGATTTCGTCCGAATCCATTTTTCTTGACGATCCTTGGGTCATTCCATTCGAATCTGAGATGGACTCTCTTGGCGATGTTATGCCTTTGAGTCCCTTTGAAGTTGCTTATCAGGCAGTACAGTCATTTTTCGACCTAAATTCAACCAACCCTGATCTAGTGAATGAGATCAATGGGAAATCACGTTCAATTTCAACCTCGGAGTCAACAACTTTTTAAGAAACTATTCACGCTGATGAACAAATTCGGGAATTGTTATCCGTTTATGCCTTAGCATGGGAATATCTTCATCATAGGTCTTCGTTTTTACCTGAGATTAATCATTTTGAAAATGATTTTTCATCCATTTTCACCACTGAATATGTCAGAACTGCAGAATCCACTGAAACATCCTAATTCTAAAAAAAAATTAGCCAATATTTCTCGCACGGTTCCTATCCACATTTCAGTCAAACCTAGGACTGTTGAAAACATTCACATAGGTGCTTCCTGTACAGACACTGAATTCAACACATATAAAGCCCTATTTCAAGAATTTTGTGACGTGTTTGCCTGGTCCTATGAGGAAATTCCATGAATAGATCCTTCAATCGTTGTTCATGAAATCAAAACCTACCTGGATGCTAAACCCGTCTGGCAATGGTTGCGTCAAATACACCCACGAAAAGATGCTGCCATCAAAACTGAAGTTGAGAAATTACTTAAAGCAGGTTTCATTTATCCAATTCCTTTAACGGATTGGGTATCGAATATTGTTCCAGTTAATAAAAAACAAGGGACAATAGGAATATGCATCAACTATAGGGATATTAATTATGCTTGTCCCAAAGACAATTATCCCACGCCCTATATTGATCAAATTATCGATGATTGTGCCGGTAGTGAAATTTTCTCCTTTATGGATGGCTTTTCGGGTTATAATCAAATTAACATTCTACCTGCAGATCAACCAAAAATGGCCTTCATCTATCCATGGGGGACATTTTCTTATTGCAAGTTACCTTTTGGACTGAAGAACGCCAGGGAAACTTTTCAAAGGGCCATGCCTTATGCGTTTCATGACATCAAGCACATTGTTCAGCCCTATCTCGATGATTTACCGGCTCATTCATTGCGAAGAGCCAATCATCTCACTCGCCTATGAGCCATCTTCATGAGATGTAGGCATTATCGGATTAGGCTTAATCCGCACAAGTGTGTTTTCTGTATCGAAACAGGTCGATTACTGGGATTTGTTTTATCGAAAGCCAGCATTCACATCGATCGTTCGAAGGTCGAAGCCATTGTCAAATTACCACCTCCTTCGAATCTTCGCCTACTCTAGAGTTTGCAAGGGAAAGCAAACTTTTTACGTCGTTTCATTCCTAACTACGTCGAGATTACAAAAGGTTTCACCCGGTTGTTGAAGCAAAACACTCCATTCATTTGGGATGAGATCACTAACAAATATTTTGACACTCTAAAACATGCGTTGACCCATGCGCCATTATTGCATCCTCCCAACTACAGCCAGGATTACTTCTTGTACCTCACTGCTTCCCATTCCACTATTGAAATGGTTTTAGTTCAACAAGATGAATTCGAAAGTGAACATGTGATATATTATCTTAGTTAGACTCTAACTCCAACTGATTTAAAATATTCACATGTGGAGAAACTAGCCTTAGCTGCAGTCCAAGCTGTTCAGCGTTTTTGTCACTACATTTTGTTACACAAAACCACTGTCATTTCTGACTGTAACCCTATGCAATACATTTTGACTAAACAATTGCTGGGGGGCAAGTATTCCAAATGGATTGTCATCCTACAGGAATTTGATTTGGAATTCGAGAAGGCCAAGTCAAAGAAGTCTTTTGTTTTTGCGGAATTAATGTGTGATTTCCCTCATGCCGATACCGAACATGTGGCGGAAGAATCCCTTGTAGATGAATCCTTGTTCCTTATCAGCACCGTTGATCCATGGTACGGAGATATCATTGTCTATCTCCAAACCCAATCTTTTCAGCCCGATACTTCATGATCTCAACGCCAGAAAATATGATTCCAATCCCAACCTTACACATTTATTGGAGGTACACTTTATCGTCATGGGGTGGATTCCATCTTCCGTTGTTGCCTTACTCATGATGAGGCTGAGAAGGTTCTCAGTGACTGCCACTCTGGAGCGTGTAGCGGTCATATGTCTGGGTATGCCACAACCCAAAAGATTTTGCACGCTGGCTATTTATGGCTGTCCTGGTTGAAAGATTGTATTACTGTGGTCCAGGAATGTCACAACTGCCAAATTTTTTATCGTAAGATGTGCGCTCGTCCTGCTCCTCTTCGCCCTATCATTGCCATTGGTCCATTCACAAAATGGGGTATCGATCTTATTAAATGTAACCCTCACTCAACCGGGGGGCATGCGTATATCATCCTTGCGATAGATTATTTTACCAAGTGGGCCGAGGCGATGCCTACATTTTCGGCAGACAGAAAAAGTACTGCAATTTTTGTTTTCAATCATATAATTTCTAGGCTTGGTGTCCCCCAAGCGATTATCACTGACCATGGGAGTCATTTTCGAAACATCATGATGACCGAACTTACAGATCAGCTTAGCCTGCGTCACGATAGTTCCACTCCATATTACCCACAAGCAAATGGTCTGGTTGAAGCAGTCAACAAAGTTCTTATCACCATGATCCAACGAATCATTGGGATTCATCGATCGAATTGGCACAACATGTTATTTTCAGCACTTTGGGCGTACCGAACCTCAGTCAAAACATCAACAGGTTTTACTCCCTTTCAACCGGTTTACGGTTTAGAGGTAGTATTGCCCATTGAATGCGAGATCCTGTCATTACAAATTGCTGTGCAATTATTACAAGAACTTCCAAAGAGGAAAAACGTTTATTATACTTAGCTCAATTAGATGAGAATCGACGCAATGCTGCATTAGCTGTTGAAACTCATGCCAAACGCATCAAAGCTTAGTATGATCGAAATGTTACACCCCACAATTTTTCGGAAGGCGATCTACTTTTAATTTACGATCAAGAAAACGATAAGCTAGGGCTGGCGACCCATGTGGCATGGTCTGTATATTGTCAAGTGGAAGCTGGCAAAAGGGGCCTATGAGCTGGAAGATTTTGACGGTGTCTCTTTAGGTAAACCTAGGAATGGGCTTTATCTAAAGCAATATTATGCTTAAACAAATAGTGTGGAGATTTCATTAGATTAGTTTTTTCTATGTTGGTGTGTTCGTAGATTAAAATTGCGTGCTTTACTTTAGTGAGTGTTTTTCATTATTAGTCCTACTTATCTTGATTTTACTCTTGATATTGCAGATGTCGACGCCTCTCCAAACATACATTGGTTTCGCTAATGGCACTTGTCATAGTAGACGAAACATCTCTTCCGTAGCTTGGGTTATCTATTCACCCTCTGACGAGTTAGTATCTATGCACGGGGTAAGCCTCAGTCAAACAACAAACAACATTGCAGAATATAGTGCAGTGATTGAATTATTATCTGAATCCATCTCATTTGGGATTCAAAGTTTGATTGTTAATTTAGATTCAAAACTCTTTGTATTACAACTTAATCGCATTTATGCCATTAGAAATCCTGTATTATTATGATTATTTTTGAGAGTCCGACTCTTGGAACGAGAATTTGATTACATAGCATATCAACACATTCCAAGATATTTAAATACATTAGAAGATGCAATTGCTTCTCGAATGTTAAATAGACATTTGCATTGAATCAAACAGTAAATCTAAAAACATCTCATAAACATGTTTTGCAAGATGACCATAGTAATAGCATAGTATAGCATTAGAGTGTGTCAAAATATACATCGTCCTCGATCATAGGTTGAAAAACACCTTATGATCGGCAAAAATAATAGTATCAAAAGTCATATCAAAAATGGGTCTACAAAGCAATCATCCTATCACTGGTGATGATCTCGATAAGACACTACTGCTCGGACCACCCCACAAAGGAACCTCCTAAAAGGTCCTGGGACCCCAATCACATAACGCTGAAGCTGAAGTGGAATGTCATCTAAGCTAGTCTCTAGAATGTCTGCAGTCAAGCACTCTAGATGGCTCTCCAACTCAGCAAAAGTCTCTGCTATCTGGTCCTGTGGGGTTGGTGCCACAGCAGCTGGTTGTCTCCGATCATAGGGCTGGAGAGTGGCTGGTCACCGTGGACCCACATCTACATTTAAAAACTTTTACTATTAGTTTTTGAACGATTTTTATAAATACAAAAACATACATATAAAATTAAAATGTTGAAAAACATTTTTTACCTCTATCATTCCATTGCTCTCCTGGTGGAAGAGTCATGTCGGGATCGCCGCGATAATCCATCCCAGCATATGGAAAATCCTGAATAATAAAAAGTTAGTTCTCTAACCAACGGAAGAACTCTGGGGTGAATTGAACGATCTCAGAACCCTCATCTGGATGACAAGCCATAACTGCGACCCATCACATAACCCGAGGTTCTCGGGGAAGTCCAACCTCAACTGTGAGCTACTGTGGAACCAGCATCAGTACCCTCTCTAGGGAAAAGTTGACAACTAAGTAACCATAACCAAATTTCTTTAGCTGCCCTTGCTTCACCCTAGTCAATTGGCCCTTCACATTAGCCACTACAACATCACACCAGTTGAAAATGGTGCCTTGGAGGCAGTCCACTGCCATGCGCATTTGGGAGCCTGTAGCTAGATGCAGTTCTGCGCTCCCAGAGAATATGGTAGCAGTAAAAGTAATAACCTTCAGCTCAAGATGGGAGATGGTTTTCACATCTATCCGTTTGTCCGGATCTTGGTTGTTACAGAACTCTAGTCAGAGACTAGCGACAGATTGGCCACCTGGCCTAGATTCTAAAAGAGATAATTGCTCGCCTCTCTTGGGCAAGCCAGTCAAAAAATATACGTCATCCGACTCGATTTCGAGCCAGTTTCCGCCAATAATGAAGCACTGGTCCTGAATGCTCCATCTGTTTACCATCCACCACAAAAAGTCTACCTGTGCCCTCATGCTAGGTATGGTCCAAAATTTGAAAAGCCCACATGCTCTCAATGCCTGTAATGAAGGCGAATGGAGCAATGCAGCCTGATCAACATCCTCATGCTATCTTTCCCACCAAACAAGCATATTGTGTACCTACAATGCAAAATAGGTGGATTAGAAATTTCATTCTAAACTTCTACGGGTCAAAAATGGAAAACCTAGGGTTGAAAATCCGCATTCCGCAGGGTTCACACTCCAATTTTTAGAGACAGTGCATAGGTGCGCACTTCTCCTTAAGGTGAGGTGCGGCACCCTGACTTTTCTCTATGTACAGAAAAATCAGGGTACGCAGGGGCCACATAACGCCCCTGCGCAACCATCGCGGGCGATTTTTTGCGCTAAATTTCCTCCAAAAATCAAAATATAAACCCTAAAATGAAATTTGAAACAGACGAAATGCAAGTCAAGGACATTGTAGATTACCTAGAGAAGACAGTTCTGAATTCCAGCGGTCAGATTTTGCACAATCTCCATGGGAATTTTTTTACCAAAAGCTCTTACTTTTTACTCCAAAGGTAAACGATAAAAATGAACTTGTAAAAGCCCTTTTTATAAGATTTTTTGAATAAATAAATTAAAATTTATTTATTTATTACTTTGGAAAGGTCATTTTGGTGCATTTTTATTATTTTTTAAACAGATATGAGTAATGTTTGTAGTTTTTGTGCAGAATATTGGGGTTTCAGGTGAAGTTGATCGTTTTCGACAAAAGACACATAGGAGTCCTCTTTAAGCTCTTTTCGGACTCGTAAAAAATGAAAAGATTGCCGAGTGTTTCTTTGTATACTCGTTAAAACGAAATTACAAAGATGGTCTTTTATAGCTCTTTTCCGACCATACAAACATGAAAAGATTACCAGACTTTTGTTGTTTCAAGTTTGATATTGGTAATAAAACGACGCATTTTTAATCACTTTTTTACTTTTTTAGATTGAAGGCACTAAACATGAAAAGTACTCCTTGGTCGTAATGATCAAGCGGTTCTCTCAAGTATTATTTTATACTTTTTCAGGCTTGGGAGACACAAATTTATGAAAAAGGACAACCGTGGAGTTTTCTTAAGTTTTTCTTCTGACTCCCTAAAATTGAAAAACACCGAGTTTCTCCTATATTGGACTCGTTAAAATTTCACAGTAAAGGACCTGTTCAATTACAAACAGGAACTGACCACTCCTTAGGGTTTGAATCTAAACTAAGTTGGACTCATCCGAAGGATGAGCTTATAACCAAGCAAATGTTATCCTCCTCAAGCTTGTTAAAAATAAAGAGGTACTTGCCCGAAATGGTGGGGGAAAATGAGAAAAATGAACCCGTTTGTTGTACTCTGTGTTTGAAACACTTTCCATCACTCTTGAACACGACACTTTTATCCATCTGGGTTGGGAAATCCTTTACCTAACAGTTAATCAAACCACTTTGAAAGTCTTCAACCGGTTTCCGAGTATTAACGTTGGGTCAACTATCACCAAACCATCTGTTGTGTCGTTACGTGTTCAAGAGGTCTGTGCAAATAAACCATTCACCTACAAAATATTTGTCATCCATCATTGACCATCCCTGAGTTAGTTCTTGATAGATATATTTCTTCAGACTTGATCTATGATTTCGTGTTATGGACTTGCCCATGACGGATCGCTTTCTATCGACTCCAACTCATTATCTAGAAATTGTCAGTACCTTGGAATCTGCATGCCTCAATGGCAGGTTTCTCGTCTTTGATGATAGGTTGCATCATTGACCTTCGATCAACGGATTCCGTGACATGTTCGACATCGACTCATTCATTCACATCTCATGGATTGTACTGGGTACTTTGAGGGCCATTGACATTACTGGTGGTTCCTCTCACACTTGTTAGTAGTTTACATCATTGAATGGTAATCAAGTGGTTTCTCCCATGTTCGACTTTGACACATCCATTCACATGGGTAGAATTGTACTAGTTCGGAAAGTAGAAATGAAGACCCTGGATCTAGTTTCCACCATCTAGGCTGCGAGGAATTTTTTTATCATTCTACAGTGGACTATTCATAAACAGATGGCTGCATCCATACTGTGTCCATGTGTTCCTACTTGTGATGTAATACAAAATCATTCCTGTGACAGAGCAGTTTTTAGACAGTTCTTAGTCAGTTTTGATCTGAGTATGGGAATGCCTACCTCAGCGATGATATGTTCACATATACATATTTTGCATTGAATTTTTTTACAAGTTCGACCGGGGTATCCACAGGAAGAGCCTTGAAATGATAAAGTCCTTCACCCTTCTTAGATGATAAAAAAACCATCCTCATCTACTACAGACTTTGCACTTTAGGGGGCAATCTGTTACACAAAAAATTGTCACCATGACTTTCTACAGTTTTTGTGAGTCCATCAATACTCATACATCCCTCTTTTGCAAGTCTTAAACCTCCGCTCTTCATGTCAAGCCTTGAAAATGGGAGAAATACCTTAAAAATGTCTCAAGTCCTGGTTTTGCACTTTCTCCTAGTATTGCCTGCGGTGTCGCACCTAATGGTCATGTTTCCTACGAACCTGACCGCTCTGTATATTGAGTGATGGGTGTGCACCCCTGTAAAATTTAAAAAGGCGTGAGTTCATTCTTAAAAACTTATCTTCGGTCACCTCTAGACACTTCTAGAAGGAATATTACGCTGGCAAGTCCACTCCACCTTGGTTCATCCATTCCATAACTAAGGGAGCTAACTCCATGATATGAGGTGCCTATCCCATTGAAGGAGGAACTTATCCCTTCAATGGTGGACTTGCAACTTCCTCCATTTTCACTATAAATTCATGCATTGGGCTGGTTGTAGAAGAGGTTGAAAGCTGAAGATTCTTGAGGGTAAATGATGCTAAAAACTAGGCTTCCTTTTTGAGCTTGTGAGAGGAGAGATCACATACCTTTCATGTCATGTGGGAAGTGAATGAGGCTTGTCAAAGTAGAGGAGACCCCTGCTAGACCCTGGAAAGGACTTGTGCAACATCAAGGCAAAGGTTGTAAAGTTCCTTTATTCATTAAGTTAATACAATCAAGTTTATTTTTCTCAATGAACTGTCTCTAATGGTTTCTTTTATGAGCTCCTTGATCTTCATAATGAACATGTTTTGTTATACGTAGGTATGCTTTGACGTGTGCTTGTTTGTGTATGTAGGTTATTGAATGGGAACTGCTTGAAGCTGTTGGGATAAAAATGCCTCAAAGAAGCGTTGGACCGAGGTAGGGTTTTTTACACTTCATAGTATTCATTATTCAATTGAAATATGTTTAGAGAGAAATAGGTTTGCTTGTTCTCTTTGTTGCTAGATATTATTAGATACTAGGGAGATCGGTCTTGTCCGCAAGAAATATTTATCTAGCCAACAAGGTCCCCATACATTTGTATGCACAAGCTCTAATATTTTTCTCTTCTTTTCTTTCGCAACTCTAAGGAATTTGACTCTCATTTGTTTTCCATAAACACAATTCTCACAGAATTCCAAATAAACATGCTTCAAACATGACAACAAATTTCTTGAGTGGAGAATTTGCATTCCCTTCTTACACATGTGCCCGAGCATATGATGCCGTAATACCATATCTGCTCCTGTAGAGGTTAAAGCATTAACAAAATTAGAAATATTGTTGCATAAATACAATGTACCAACCTTTTCTCCTTTTTCTATTACCAGGGCTCCTTTAGTGACCTTGCAGGTTTTATATGTAAAAGTTGTTACACAAACTTCATCTCCCAACTACCCTATTGAAATTAAATTGTTCTTTAGATCTGGAACATGCCTTACCTCCTTCAACAACCATTGATTTTAATTCTGTTGTTTAATGAAAACTGTAACCATAACAATGATTTTACAGGGGTTTATCATCACCCAATCAAACCTGTCGAAAATCTCCTTGAACATAATCATAAAAATGTTTCCTATCAGGTGTGAAATGGAATGAGGCCCCTAAATCTACCACCCAGGCGTCAATAACATTTTCTAATAAAAGAGTCAAAGCACCTTGCAACACATCACCTATCACATTCGCTTCATGATTGTTTTCTTGTTGCTTGTCTCCTTCTTTTCCCTTCCGAGACTTGCAGTATTTCTTCAGGTGTCGTTCCTTCTCACATTTCCAGCACACTATCCCCGATCTAGACTTAGATCTTCCTTTCCTTGACTTACTATGATATCCTGGGCTCTTTCCTCTTTCCATTTTTATTCCCTTAGTCTTTGTAGTCAAAGCACTACCTGATGTCTCACTAGAGATTTTCCGTCTCATTTCCTCGATAATGATTGCACCACCAACATCATCAAACTTTATAGAACTAGATCTAGACACAGAGCTACTAATGGCCATAACTAAACCATTCCAACTTTCTAGCAATGAGAACAGAAAAAATAGAGCCCTAACTGGTGAGCACCAGTGTTGCAACAATATGCTGCAACTCCTAGGTTGTCTACTTTACTCTTATCAACTCGGTAGTTCGTAACAAACATGGAAGCGTCGTTGTTGTATGCACAAGTACTAGTTCTCACTGCAGGCTGTCACTTGGTCAACTGGTGCAATATCACTAGGAAGTCAATCCAACTTCTATGGATTCCAGAAGAAGCTCTATATGTGATGAAAGGAAAGAAAGGTTACTCTACAGATGCTATTCTAATTGCAGAAAGGAGAAAGATTGAAATGTAAAGGAAACCCAGTAAACCCTAATTAACCAGCGAATTCTACCTATGCAGAAAGCACTATGAAAACCATGAATGGAATTCCATTACCTACTCAAGGAAGTAAACAAAATATAACCATGCTATTTCCAGAAGTAAATAAACAAAGAACATCTTTTTGGATTTTTATGTATTTTTATGTTAAATTGGCATGCATGTAATTTATTATGTGTGAATATGGCAGTAAATAGGTGGCGTTGGAGGGTGGTTTTGGTACTTGAGAGGATGTAGGATGGTGTGGATGGGTTCTAGGAGGTCTTAGGTGGCCTTTTGGAGGTTTTTCCCACACTCAGCCTTTAAAACAAAGCCTACAGGAAAATCTACAGGATGACACAGGAAATGTACAGGAGGAAAAACAGTGTCCTATAGGAGGCCTATAGGAGGAGACTAAGAGTAGTTTCACTATTTTGAGGGTGTGAGAGTGGGAGAAAAAGGTGTATGAAGGTTGGAATGAGGTGTTAGGGCACCTATGGTCTACCATGAACCACCAGCAAAGAGATAGATGATTGGATTTTCTCAAGGAGAGAGGAAGAAGTCGTAGGAAAAATGCAGGAAACTAAGGCGGTACTGAGGTGAGGTTTGGGAGACCAAGAGGACATGGATTAGATGGTGGGTGTGATTTCTGATAAGCTAGCCTACTATTGGAAGAGGTCTTCTGCATAGAAATTGACAATCAACCAAGGAAATCAAGCAACAAGTGAAATGAATGCATTTAGGAAAACAGAGTTTTTCATAAAAATGATCTAAACTATGATCTATGAAAGGAAATGCTGAGAAATGCTGCAAGAAAGGAAAGGATGAAAGAAGACTATTGAAAATTCGGAATTGAGCATGATTAAGAAGATATAAAGCAAAGAAAAGCTAGAATATTAACCTACTAAAAAGATGAAAACACTAGAAGTCCTATGAAGGAGAAAAATCTGTGTTTTTGGGGCAGCAAGAGGATCTTTGCCTCAAATCCTGGTCCCAAAGGGAGGAAGAGAGGCCAAGGCACTTTTGCTAGCGTTTTTAATCTTTGTTGTTCATTGTTTAACCTACTATAGAAAGAACAAATGGAAGCAAACCACTAGATCATCAAAAGCAACCTATTCTTAACCTTAAAAGAAATACATCTAATAACAAACTAATATACTAACTAAAACAAAGCATACAAATAAAAGTAAAGAGGAGCTTGGCTACTTGGATTGGGCCCTATCCCAAGAGCTTCAGCCCTCTGAGGTAACTCAATGCTAGCTCAAAAAGGATTCCATCTTTATTTTGAAAACGATAAGAAGATTACATGAAACTGTCACAAAATAATAAGCTCGAAATTTGAGCAGAGTTTACATAAGCAAAAATCCAACATAAATCTGACCCTAGTGACGCCTTAGGCCTCTCTACTTATACAAATAAAGCTACCAATAGCTTCCTTAAAATCAGGGAGGCTTGGCTCCCAAAACTTGAGATAATCATAAGTCATCCTCCACTTGCTCAGCTGGCTTCTAGTGCATGATTCGGCTGCTTGTATTACAAGCTGAATGAAGGGGAATTCAAAGTGAGGAGTAATAAATGAGGGGGTTCCCTCCTAGAAGTTCTCTCCTTTGTCCACTTCGAGTTATTGCTTCCATTTGTCCATTGACTCCTTCACTTTGACCTCGAAACTCATCAATAATCTACATTAAATACATGTTAGACCACATGGCATAATAACTAACTCAACTCACTCTATAAACATAAATATAATAATAAAATCATGTAATAAGCTAAGAGAATGGTTCGTTTGACTAGGTTAGGAGGTAAAATGAGCCCATATAATTACCCATTTATGAGGCTCATCATCACCCCCTACTAAAAGTGTTTCTCATCCTCTGAGAAGCTTAGTCAATCTCCTCATCTTTTATGGCCCTCGAGGCCTCCCTAGCATCCCAAGCTTCTGATATGGTCTGTTCTTCTTGGCCATAGAATCCTACCTTCCTGTCTATCTCCTTCCAGTGCTATTCCTCTTCTTCTTCCCTTTTGCCTTCCAACATTCCTAACAGTAATGGGGGACTTAGTTTGAGGCCAATCCAGTTGACCTTTTGCCTCTGCATGGAGTGCTTGTACATTGGCACTCTTTTCAATGCCTCCTTCAGCCTCATGGGGGAATGATATTCCCTGATATACAAACTGTGTGGTAAGGTGTTCCATATCCTCATGCATGCATGCACACAGTCATCCCCAAGTAGCCTTTGCATAGCCTCAAAATGTGTAATGGTTTGTGCCTGATTAGTGAGATATCTAGGGGCAATTTGAGGGTCATTAGCAAGCAAGTTGTGTGTGCTCATGAGTGCCATAGGATCTGATGGCTTAGCGCTTATCATTAATGGTTCATCCTCCTCATTTGTAATCAATATTTTTATTTTTGCTGCCCTCAATTATTCATGGTTCATCCATGAGGCCATGGCCATTAATTGCAGGTCCCCTAGTTTGGCGCTGGGGTCCTACACATTCATGTCTATGAGGGCTATGTTATGTAGGTAGAATTCTACCATCTTTGCCTTATCCTCTGATGTGCTTTGGTCACACAAATGCATAAACTGCCTGTAATCTTGGAAAGCCATTATGCCTCTTTGTGCCAAAGTCTTTATCTAAAATTGTAACCATTGGTCCTTCAGATAGAGGCCATAGGATTTTGCTGGTGTTATACATTGTAATGCCTCCATGGATAAGCTGGCCATGCATGCCATCTGAGTCTCTTTCTATTGTAGCTACCTCCTTAACAATTCATTTTCAATTTCAAGGTGGCTTCTTGTAATTGCTTCCCTGTCTCTGATAGCACTCAACTCTCTGCCCATTTCTCTGAGTTTTTTTTTCCATATGGCCAACATCCTCAACTCCTTTTAATTTGGCTATTTTCATCCACCTATGTGTTCTTACTCTTTCTTTCTCCAATTCAAAGAATAGTGGTATTGAAAAATTTTGTGGGATTATCCTTCCTCCTTCAAGTAGATTGTAATAGGAGGTAAGACTAGGCTGGGTATCAAGTTCTTGTATCTCTGGTGCTTCCTCCTTCACCTATGGCTGTTCTTCTATCCTTTTCTAAAGCTGTTGGGTCTCCTGTAGTTTTGACAATGTCTCTTGTAGAACTATCTGAGCCTCCTATAGGACTGTTACCGAGAATAGTTTCCACTCGGATGCTGCTATTCCCACTAAGAATAGTAGCTATCTTAGAAATAAACAAGTAAAGTCTATTTTCGCTTTCCTTTATGAAAATAGATAGGAGTGGAACAAAGGAGACCAACCTCAGTCTTGCGCTTGATTTCCTCTCCTCCCTGATAGAGCTTTGCTCCTTTTTCTTTGTTTGCCTAGCTTCAAAGAGCACTTGTGGAATCACAACAACATACTACTATCAAAGAACAAAGATATATATTCATAAAAAACACAAGACCAGATGTGCGTTAACCATACAAATGCATATATATAAACAAGTACACAAGAATATGGAGGAAAACTTGAATAGCTTTATTAAGATGAAAGTAGAAAGAGGATTACAAAACATATGTTCTGACCCAACATCATCCTCCAACTAGAAATCCCTTCTTCACCTCAAGTAAAGATTAGATCACCCAACACTATGAATGTACACCATAAAACTAATAGCACTTCTCTATAAGAGACAAAATTCTAGCCTCTGGATCTCTGTGATGAGGGATCCACATATAGATGATTATAGGGAGGTGGGTCATCTTCTGGGGTCTTGATTAGTGTCCTCTCTCTGATAGTTCCTTCTTCCACTTGGAGAATGATGATCTCTTACTCATCCCTGGTCGAAAACAGAGAGGCAAGTGTCAGAGGGGAAGCTTCTAGAAGATTCCATGATCTTCCACCTCGCATTTTGTCCTTGCCATTTGTCCATACCCAACCATCACACCCTATAGAGGAGCAATTTAGTATGCATCGCACCTTGTACACTAGGAAGGTGATATGCATCGCACCCTCTGCATTGGGTTTTCAATATGGTCCAGTTTTGACCATTTATGAGCAGGTTTTAGTGGAGAACTTCTGGGAGATGATGTAATCAGATGACCTTGTTCCTTTAGGCAGTGAAGCAACACTTTTAGGGACTTAGGAGCCCTCAATTTATGGACATTTATGATTGGGGTTGAAGTGCCCAAAAATGTCTATAACAAGGACTGCTTTTGGGTCCTGTAGTATTGCCTTTTCCTTCCATGTGGAAGATCTAGGAGCCCCCGGTGTCTTGGAAGGAGATATTCCCCTTGGAAGAGGGTGAATCTTCAATGGTAATTGGCACTTTTGAAGAGGGTTGTGGTTTTCTTGTTTTCATTCTTATGCTCTTCCTAGCCCTGAAATAATTGGAGGTCTGTCTTTTCCTCTTTTGCTTTGGCTTGATTGGTGTACTAAGGGTAGTAAGGGCAGTTGTTGCCTCCCTTTCCAGAGTCTCAAGGGACTCTTCTCCTTGCTCTGCATTCTCTGCCTCTTTTTCTCCTTCTCCTGTCTCTTTCTCTGTCTCTTTTTCTGTCTCTTCCTATTCTGTTTCTTCAAATTTCTCCTCCTCTATTTTAGTTTCTTCCTCCTTCCTTTCTTATTCTGCTAAGTTACCAGTGGCTTCACCTTCTCCCCCTTGTTGCTGTTCCTCCTCACTGACAGTAGGACTGACATCATAGGTTAAGGTCTTTATGTCATCCTTAACTGTCATGTTTTGGAAAACTTCCCATGCTATAGCGAGTGTAAATGTATGGAGGGCTTCCTCCACTAGCATTTTGATTAACCCATGGTGAGCTAGCTGCTCTGAATTTCCTAATTAAACCTTAGTGCTGGAGTCAATGAGGGACTACAGGAGAAAGTAGGGGAAAATGAGCTTCTGAGGTGTTGGAGTATCCATGCCATACCTTAATTCTTGTAGGATTCTAAAGTGATAACCATAAACAATGTTGTACTTCCCATCACAGGAACTATATTTGATGATTTGATAGCTAACCTCATCTGAGGGATATGGTATGCTAGCCCTTCTAATGCCATTTTCATCTTCTACGGGCATTTCATTGTTTTGGAAAAAGTTTTTCTTGGTAGCCTGGCCAATTGGTTTCTCATCCTTACTCCAAGGCAGGCCAAGAGGAAGGGTAGTGACCCTACTGATAAATTCAGGGGTTATCTCCATGGAAAGGCCTCTAAAGGTGATAGTGGCGTGAGTTCTTGTGTGGGGTACCAAAGAGAGCGCAAACTCTTGGGAAATTTTGTCATCAAACCCTAGGAATTTCTCAAAGAAATTCATCCAATTTGCCCTTGTGAAGATGTCCACCTGTTATAGGGAATAGTGTCCACTCGGATTCTGCTATTCCCACTAATATGGGTGGCTATCTTAGAATCAAACAAGTAAAGTATACTTTCGTTTCCTTTTATGAAAATAGACAAGAGGAGAACCAAGAAGAACAACCTTAGTCTTGTGCTCGATTTCCTCTCCTTATTGATAGAGCTTTGCCGCTTCTTCTTCATCTTCCCAGCTTCAAAAGAACCTGTAGAATCACAGCAACATAATACTATCGAAGAAACAAAGATCTATATTCATAAATAACACTGGACCAGATGTGTGTTAACCATATAATGCATATATAAACGAGTACACAAGAATATGGAAGAAAACTAGAATAGATTTATTAAGATGAAAAGTAGCAAGAGGATTACAACCATATGTTCTGACCCAGCATCATCCTCCAGCTAGAAAGCCCTTCTTCACCTCAAGCAAAGATTAGATCACCCAACACTATGAATGTACACCAGTAAACCAACAACACTTCTCTATAAGATACAAAATTCCAGCCCCTGGATCTCTGTGATGAGGGATCCATAGATAAATGATTACAGAGAGGTGAGTCATCTTCTGTTATCTTGATTAGTGTCCTCTCTCTGATAGTTCCTGCTTCCACTTGGAGAATGATGATCTCTTACTCATCCCTAGTTGAAAACCGAGAGGCAAGTGTCAGAGGGGAAGCTTCTAAAAGATTCCATGATCTTCCACCTCGCATTTTATCATTGCCATTTGTCCATTCCTGACCATCGCACCTTACAGAGGAGCAATTCAGTATTCATCACACCTTGTACACTGGGAAGGTGATATGCATCACACCTTCTGCACTGAGCTTTCAATATGGTCCAGTTTTTGACCATTTATGAGCAGTTTTCAGTGGAGAACTTCTGGGAGATGATGTAATTAGCTGACCTTGTTCCTTTAGGTAGTGAAGAAACACTTTTAGGGACTTAGAAGCCCTCAATTTATGGACATTTATGA
Source organism: Pinus taeda (assembly GCA_000404065.3). Taxonomy (NCBI): domain Eukaryota; kingdom Viridiplantae; phylum Streptophyta; class Pinopsida; order Pinales; family Pinaceae; genus Pinus; species Pinus taeda. Next base: position 8,784 of record APFE031225909.1, on the reverse strand, counting down.
TTGGGTTTGAAGTGCCCAAAAAGGTCTATAACAGTTTCCCCCTAAAGCATGAGGTCGTTAATCTTTCTAATGTCGCGTGAAATTCTTTACTATGAGGATCTAAAGTTTTTCCGAGATGGGAGGCAACCTGTAATAAGATACAATACAATACATTATTTTGACAACATCTTTTCATGATCTAGCTAAGGCGGGCATTCCCATGCTCAGCTTTATAAATTCATTTTCATGTACATAGGACAGATAATCGTCTGTGTGACAGACTTATGATTTGGATTCATCATCCTTGGATTTGGATGATCATCTATTCGGGAATGATGTACACTTGATGTCTTTATATTCCAGAATATATCGCAGCCCGGATGGATGAAACTAGACCCGGGGTCTTCAAAACGTGTTCAATATTCACTCGGAGTACAACTCGATCCATGTGAAAAAAGTTCTGGAGTCGAACATGGAAAGACATTGCCTGATTACCAGCGTATGATGTAAGTTGTTAATAGGCATGAGAGGAATCACCAATAATTACAATGACCCTCAAGGTACTATAGTACAATTCACGTGGTGTGAAAAGGACTTGGCGTCGAACACCACGTAAAATCTCTCGGTCGAAGGCCATTGATGTAAAACTGTCGCAGAAAGTGAGGAACTTGCCATTGAGGCATGCAAGCTTCAAAGCACTGAAAGGTTGTTCCTAAGTCAACTTCTTGGATAATGAGCTGATTTCGACAAGAAGCGACCCATTGCAGGAGGGCCTTAATGAATCCCACATCAACAACACAGAATGAAGCAAATGATTTTTGAGGTGAAAACAATCTGATGATACAGGGTTCAGGGTGGCGGTTATGAAGAAATGGAGCATGAATGTATTGCAGTGGGTGAGACACAAATGAATTGTCTAAATGAATTCTTTTGAACATATCGGCAACACTGACGATGGATTGGTAGCATTAACCCAAATATGGATGGTGTGATGGACCAATGGTGATGACCAGTGAACAGAACAACCCAGCCTGGCATGGATGGAGAAGGAAAGTGTCATGTTCAAGAGTGACTTGCTACCAAAAGGGTTTCTTCAAGTTTTCTTCCCAATTTTCCCCAGTCATTGCTGACGAGTACCTCTTTATTTTTTTCAAGCTTGAGGAGGATAACATATGATTGTTCTATAATCCACCCTTTGGGTGAACCTATCGCTATATTTTAGCGAGCCTAGCGACAATGAAACTCGTTCTCATCCATTTGGATGAGTTTGTCGCTATTCGGTTTTAATGAGTTTAACGACAAAGATAACTCAGTCCCTTTCAATTTTAGAGATTCTGAAAGAAATGAAAAGGAGACTCCAATGATTACTTTTCGTCATATAATCCCTTGAGTCCGAAAAAGCGTAAAATAATACAAAAGGGATGAATTTTCGATAGTTTTAAAAAGTCGAACAAGACAAGCGCTTGATATTTTTGTGTAATAATCCCTCAGGTCCAAAAAGATTAAAATCTAGAGGAGGGATAGCACTTCCGATGACTTTAACGAGCCGGAGAGGCCAATCACTTGGCAATATTTTCATATTTTACGAGTCAGTTGAAAAGATCTTAAAGGAGACTTGTTTTCGAGGAACGAGTGATGGTTTCGGATAACAGCTGATTCTAGGTAAGATTTGGAGTTTTCCAATCATGACAGTGTCACAAGGATGGCTAATAGAATCACTCTTCACAGATGTTCCTTGAAGGGGTAAACAATCATATGGGGGTGAATGATCAGCTAAAAATAGAGTGGAGGTGATGATGAGAACATGACCAAGGCTCAAAAGCTGGCGATAGGGCATTCACAATGGTTATTTACTGGTTCATTTTTTAATGAGCTTAAATGCTGGGGGAAACATTTGCTCATGACTTATGTTTATTTTCTAACGAGCTTGAACTATGCGCTAAAATTGCTCGTGGAGGGTTTTTTTTTTAACGAGCTTGAACTGTGCGGTAACATTGCTCGCGATAAGTTTGCATGACCCTAGCATAATAACGCCAAACCGAGGTGCATGCCCCCCAAGCTTCATTACATTCAACACAGTGGTTGGAATGAAGGTTTACCTCTGAGATATTTGAAAGACTCGACTTGGAAAGGGAGTTGTTTCATGTTTTAATGAGGTTGACACAATAAAAGAACTATCCTCATGATTCCTTGTTTCATTTTTTAATGAGGTCGACACGAGATAAGAACCATCCTCGGAATCCATCGTATTTACAGTATTTGATAGAAAATCAAAAACTAAAGGATGATTAAGGTCGCTGGAATAATCTTTGTGGTAATCTGGAAGATGGGAACGATGGTGGTAATCTTCCCATGGTGCCCCGTCAATCATCATTGACTGAACAATTCCTTCGTCTGTAGTACTTACATGTGACGAAGGATCTGAAGGGGTACTATATTCCTTAGACCTATCTATCCAAACGCTTGATGAGCATTTATTTGGGTTTATCCCCCAAGCCAAGAAAATTCATTGCTACAATATTTCTAAAATGGCGATGATCCATGCTGTCAAAATGTTAAGGAATCCTCTGAATCTAGAAGATACCATATTGTAGGTCCCCACCATGGCCACTTCCGCCAGATTGTTTGGAGGTGGTAGGGAAAAAGTCCCCATCAATGTAGGGTATTTTAGTAGACCTACTCTAATATTTTGAAACGAATGAGGGCTTTCGTGGATCATCAGAATGCTTCATGTAACTTGCGAACTGTTGGGTAGAAAAGTTTGTTGGTCGATGATTGCAATTCCTCCTTGGGAAGGAAATGCAATTTTCCTAAAGTAGGTCGACACAACGGCTACCATGGCATATATCCAGGGTCTTCCCAGTAGGATGTTGTAATTGAGGTTTCCGTCGATGATTTCAACATCGATTTCTATTGTTTTTCCCCCCAGTTCGACTTGCAAGTTACTTAATATTCCATACGGGGTGTATGTTCATCCATCAAATGATTTTAATGTCATTGACGATTGTGGCAAGGATGGAGACCCTAGAGTTTTCCAGCAACTCATCGACATGATACATGTGGATGCCCCCTCATCAATAATTGTTCTATGAACAACTTTGTTGAGGGCTTTCACTTGAATCAGGAAAGCTATTTGAGCTTGTAACTGAGGGTCGTATCCTTTGTGATTGAAAGATACAAGATTGGAATCCGTTGGGTCAATCCTACCTATTGCTGATAATAAAGCCTGCTTTTGGGAGGGGCAATTTTGCAGTACCTCAAGAGTTGACATCGTGGAAGGTGATTGGGCTAAATCCTCCACTATATTATAGTGTTGTGCTGCTCGGGCACGAGGATTAAACGTCGTTTTGTGTACTACTCCCTTTGGTGGTTTTATTGTTAATTTAGGAATGATGGGTGGCACAACTTCGGTCGAAGTTGTTGTTGAACTACTAGGTTGATCATTATCCTTGTTGTTCAACATCTGCGGATTCCCATAACCTTTACTCCTTGTCGATATCAGAGCATCATTTAGTTGCTTTGAAACTGACAACATTAGCACTTGGGATGGGGAAGCATTTTTGCTAGCAACCAGATTTGTTCCCAGGTTTGGAAACGGATCAATAAATACATCCGAGGTTTCTGAACTTTTGAAGGATTTTATAAGTTCATCTTTATATGGACACTCACTGGTCCAGTGATCCTCATCACATATATGACATGTAGTTTTCAGTTTCCTATTCCCAGAAGGGTCCGTAGAAGATTTTTTAGGAGATGAGTCCTCCTGGTTTTTCTTCTTCCCTTGTTTTTTCTTCTTGCCTCCTAGTTGCTTGGGTTCTTTCCCTTTGTCTATCGACATGGAATTTACTTTCGAGGCTAGAAGCTCTTCATTTGCATTTTGACTCGAAACTGTATGGGCATTTTTCGATGTAGCCTTTACAATTTTAGTGCTTGTCGTACCTATCACACCATCGTCGACATGACAGTCTTCATTTGATTTAGGAGGCGGATGAACGAAAAATTCTGGTTTAGGAGCATCAGGGATTTTATCATAGAGCATGCCAGACTGAGTATAAATCAAGTCTAGATATTGTGCACGAGCAATAACTTGCTCTACAGTGACGACTCCTCCCTTTGCCACGTGTTCTGTAATAGCGGTTAACGGTGACGTAATAAACCATTCAGCCAATAGCTGATCAGGAACATATGTTTTTACCATTCTACGACGACGTCACCACTCATGAATATGATTGGATATGTGAGTGGCTGTCGTTTTTTGAAATTAATAAGTAGCTCAGTCCCTATTCCGTACCTTATAGGTAATGGAAAATGGGTTAAAAAGGTTGTGGCTAGGGTAATGAAGTTATCAAACGAAGCTCTAGGCAGTTCGATTTACCACTTTGCTATCGGACCGGTTAACGTGCACTGGAAGAGGCGAAGCTGAATCAAATCATCATTGAGAGTGTTTGATGAACACCATAGATGAAAATTCATCACATGATTCGATGGGTCTTCGCCCGAATTCCCATTAAATTTAGGAATATCATACAGGCGTTTATGCGGAATCGCGGCCACCAAGGGGCATAGGCAATTGGATTGTTCGTTAGTCGACTTAGATCCGGTAACTCTAAAGTTGGTATAAAAGGCAACTGTTGATTCAGGCTTGGTTGAGCATACCCAGGATAAAACGGAATTGTTTGAGCAATGGGTCTTTGCATACCAACATAATGCATTTGATGTTCGTAACTTTGGTAAGGTTGATGGGCATAACCATTATGATATGGTTGATACAGCTGCCCATTACTTGCAAAGACTTGTTGCTCATATCCTTGGTGTGCCTGCTAGAATTGCGGTTGTTGGTATTGGACCAGCCATGGTTGTGAAGTCATGGGTTGTTGTCCAGTACTAACTGTTTGACCAAGATGGGGGTTGGCGTTCCCCGTTTGAACTTGTGCCATTCCACTGTGATTGCGGTTGTGCCGTAGGTACAAGCGATTGTTGCATTACAACCTACAAAACTTGAGGTTGGCATACAACTGGTGACGCTTGTACTTGCGATACTGCCACAATAGCCGTTGTAGTGGGGATATTTGTCATAGGTAAACTTTGTTGTATTGAGCATACAACTCTTGGTTGTTGAGACAGGATTGGCACCCAACTGCTAGTTGTGATTCCAGCATAACCCAAATTTTGTTGTGAACTCATGCATTGTTGTCCTTCCGAGGAAGGCAATGAAAGGGTATACAGCCCCCCATATGACGATAATCCAGTACTCAAAGGAATGATTTGCCTTTGGGGACCAGTTTTCCCAAATTGACCTTGTGACAGATCAATTTGTTGAGACTCAATCTAAGAGATTCTAGATATAATTCCAGATGAACAAACGGGAACAGTCCATATTGTCGAGATAACCCCTGGATGGACTCCATTTAGCGATTGAAAGCTGGTTGGCACAGATGGCACGCCGGCGAACATTGTCGGAATAGTAGAAGGAGCTTCTGCTGTTGCTATGTCGGGTAACATAGTCCTTGATGTTGATGGTTGTTCAGACATATTAAGCATACCCAAAATATTCCTCAGCGATTCTTTAGGAACTTTTGATGGCGGGTGAATATATTTTGATGAAGAAGCATACAGGGCGATCCCAGCTCCAAGTTGCGTTGGAGTGCTAGATGGAGGATCTTCCACAATCTCTTCTATGGCAATCAATCCGGGAGGAAGAGGCAGACTGTCAGGTCTGTAAAATAATTCTGGTGTCGAAGAAGATATAAGTTCTACAACAATAGATGGTTGGGGAGTAACATCTTCCAAATCAACTGTAGATGGGGCTAGTTTAGGAATAGAATGTAGGTTTTAACCCCGTACAGAAATTACCTGCATACGAATTCTAAATCACATGAAAAATAAAAATGCGAGAGCATAACACATAAAACACATATACACAGAGATTTCCCAGTGGATCCCAAAACTGGGACTACCAGCTTGATTTTTCATTATATTCCTTTCAATGTTACAATACATATTTATACATGCCGAAGCATCTAATACCATGGACCGAAAAAACCATTGCGTCCAAAACCATGGACCGAAAACCATCGCGTCCAAAAAACATGTGCGAAAATCATGCACAAAACCATAGGTGGGTCTGCCCAACCTAACATAAGGTCCAAAACCAAAATTTTCCGGGGCGCTCCCCCGGACCCCATAAAGTGGGGTTACGGGTACCCCTCAAACCCCCTACTAACTATGTGGAAAGAATATAACAGAACCCAACATAGAAGTGTCGACCGTCATGCTAGGATCGATTGTAATGTCCTTTTGTTGTTGTCGAATTTCTTCTGTAGAGGCAAGGATACCAGAAATGTTTGGAGTAACCAGAGTCTCTGAGGATGTTGGAGTGCTTGCTCCAACCAACCTAGGGGACTTTGATCCGGTTAAACGATTTCGCTTCATTCGGAATGGTTTCGCTTTTGGAGTCAACGGTGGTTGAATTGTAAGTATCCGCGAACGACGGGGTTTTGATTGAATTTCTTCCACGATTGCGAATTACTTTATCAACTCAAAATAAGGGATTTTTTTTTTTTGAAATAAATGAATTTTAGACGCTTTGACACAACTTTTTTTTTCAATTTTAAAGAGTTGAGAAAAAACAAAAGATGACTTTATTCGCCTTCGATTTTTATTGAGCCTGAAGTGACAAGCGCTCAGAGGACCTTTTCATTTAAGGAGTCTGAAAAGGAGCAAAATGGACTTCGCTGGAGATCTAGGCGGAGAGGATTACCAAACCATTTGCAAAAATGCAAAATACTTTTTACAGTACGACAGTCAATCTTCCTGAATGTTGTGTTCAGTGCGTTGCGATCGATAGGGCGGCAGACATGGCTTCCTAAGGATAAAGGATGCAACCTATTGTGGTCTCCTAATATATACTCGACAGTATGTGGGAGCACAAGTCCGTACTGGCACTTTCCATCTCAAAGTGCAGGAATCACCCAACCGACACTGAAAACAACAGTTACCAGGTTTTACGATGCCAGAATACGTCTCTAGCCTAGACCTCTAGATGTTGTGCATTAAGTTCCAAAGCGTTGTTAGATTCATTAAATTTATTTTAAGTTGATATTACTTAATAATTTGTCTTTCACGTTCACCACGTGATGTATATATAATTCCTAAAATGTAGTCTAAGATGATAAACAGATGTTTAATCTTCTTTCAGAATGAAAATCCTAGCTACTAAGGAAAGAAAGTTAAGAATCTTTCTGCGAAGAGCACAGATCACACGCTAAATGCACAATCCTAAATCAAACCAAGCAGTCAAAATACAAATGCACATGCATGTATTTTTTTAGCCTTCTTAATGTATGAATGATGATAAGAAAGCTATGTGCAAATCTGAATTACTTTTTAAAGTGACAGTACTTAACAAAATTCTTTTTCAAAATGAAGTGAAGGTAGGAGAGACACTTCGCTATTTTGAAATGAAAATTCCTTTTTGACACTTTAACAACTACTAATTCAAATCATATGCAATAGTAACTGTATAATTGACTATAAAAACAATGGGATTGTTTTCTAAAACTGAAAACGACAGTTATGACACTTTCAGATCCAGAAACGATAGTTCGACTATGCTACTTTTTGCAAAAGAGAACTGAAAATGACGCACAATACATAAAAAAACTTACAGTTCTTTGCACTAAGGAGGCGGAATAATGCAAGAGAAGGGGGTTTTCACAGAAATACACTGACTACAAACAACAAAAATCCTGAATAGGTCTGACAACAGTGAGAAAAAACCACCGTCTGAGGGTAAAGTTAACCCTCCCTGACCATCGCACCTGTTACACAGTGAAACCAGTATGCAGCGCACCTAGTGCACTCGGGAAGTGCGATGCATACAGTCTTCCTTGAAGGCAGGGTGCGATGGTACCAGTGTAAGACTTTAAACAGGTTTTCACCCACAGTTTGCAATTCAGTTCAGGGATTTAGGCCGAGTAAGTAATGTTCAGTGTATGTAAAACACAGGGTTGATCTAAAGAGGTTACTAGAGCCACCACTTGGGGCAATTAGATTGCTTGCATATCTACTGTTTAATTCATAAAAAAAACACAGAGATAGACTGAAGCAGCATTGATCTACTTTGCATTTGTAGAACAAATGCAGTTCGAAGGCTAGCTGGCTTGACTTCAGGCTCCATCTGTAAGTTTACAAAAGAAACAAAGATAGATAGGCTAACAAACAATCTAGTCGCTCCCCAGTGGAGTCGCCATTTTGTTACAGGGAATAGTGTCCACTCGGATGCTGCTATTCACACTAAGATGGGTGGCTATCTTAGAAACAAACAAGTAAAGTCTGCTTTAGTTTCCTTTTATGAAAATAGACAAGAGGAGAACCAAGAAGACCAACCTTAGTCTTGCGCTCGATTTCCTCTCCTTCTTGATAGAGCTTCGCCGCTTCTTCTTCGTCTTCCTAGCTTCAAAAGAACCTGTAGAATCACAACAACATACTACTATCAAAGAAACAAATATCTATATTCATAAATAACACAGGACCAAATGTGTGTTAACCATATAATGCATATATAAACGAGTACACAAGAATATGCAAGAAAACTAGAATAGCTTTATTAAGATGAAAAGTAGCAAGAGGATTACAACCATATGTTCTGACCCAGCATCATCCTCCAGCTAGGAAGCCCTTCTTCACCTCAAGCAAAGCTTAGATCATCCAACACTATGAATGTACACCAGAAAACCAACAACACTTCTCTATAAGATACAAAATTCCAGCCTCTGGATCTCTGTGATGAGGGATCCATATATA